>BGZK01001133.1:0-203728 GCA_005406025.1 Eumeta japonica
TGATACAAACTTTGCATGACGAGTCAAGGTTTGAAGGGTTTTGTTGTGGAAATCCGCCCCTTGAATTCCTCAAATTATTTTCATATCTGCCTTACTACGGGTAATTCAAGATTTATCATTCTTATCTCATATCGGCCACTACCCAAGCGCGCGTCGCTGTGCTTAAACTAAAATCTAGCAATGGTTTTTTCGATTACACTCCCGTTTTCTATTTTGGCCCCATTTCGCTTCCCTATTCGAATTTCGGTCCAGATGCTGATCCTAGTCCTCTTTTTGAAATTACTGCATTTTTTCTAGTTTCTACATATAAAACATTTTAACTCTTGTCCCAAAAGATTATTCACCTCTATGCAAAGAGGAGATAATTCACCTCTGCAAAGTTTGATTGAATCAAGTTCGGCCTTTTTAAGAAATTAGCTAGGGCAAACAGAAAGAGAGACAGATACTCTATATATGTATAGATAATCGGTTATTCTTATTTAGGATTTCTTACGCTCGACCGATAACCTAAAGGCAATGTCGGAACGGTCAAAGGAAACTGCTTTAGGATCGAGAGATACTGGGTTCGATTCTGACCATGAGGGCAAAAAGGCTAATGAATTTTTAACTTAAATTAAATTACTTGCTCTACGTTTGGGATAGCATATTAAGCCGTCGGTCCAGAAAATCGTCGTAGCATCGGAGGCGACGGACGTGAACAGCCTCCGACCCGAAGGTAAGTCGTAGACGGGCAAGTGCAGTGGCAGGTGTCCCAGGTGATACGTGGCAAAACACGGTGAGTGTTTTCACTGGCTAAACTTGCCTGCAGTAAGAAAGTTTGCCTGATGCCGCCGTCGTGGCCGGGCGTGCAGTTCAGCGACAGCGAGTCGTGTGTCACGTTCGTTATCTCGCACGACTTCACGGGCGACGGTTT
Source organism: Eumeta japonica (assembly GCA_005406025.1). Taxonomy (NCBI): domain Eukaryota; kingdom Metazoa; phylum Arthropoda; class Insecta; order Lepidoptera; family Psychidae; genus Eumeta; species Eumeta japonica. The sequence continues at coordinate 914 of BGZK01001133.1, forward strand.
GTCTGCGCAAAACAGGATTCGATGGTAAGGTAGAAATCGATGTACGTAGACGTGTATGCTTCTATCCGACTTGGGGAAAACAGAAAGGCTTTTACGTGTTTATTTACACCTATGTTAGCAAAGCTGAAAAATTAACTATGTTCTAATAAAATGACAGATCGTTGAATCCGTTTCGCCACGTCAAGGTATATATCATCTTGAACGATTGGTGTTTGTGATGAGCCAACTATCATTATAGTTATAAAGACGGTAATGATATTATAAAGATATGATAGTTGACAAGGATAAATAAAACTTTAATTAACAAATAGCTTTCATACAATGGTAAGTTTTTGGGTTTAACTGTAGCCGATTTGGGTTGTTCCCCATCACCGACTTACCTGCTGGTAGAATGTGGTACAGGCACGGCGCCAGCTGCCTGCCGACGGCGTTCGACCCCGAGCATTGTATCCAACCGTAATCAGCCGATGTATTTATCATATATAAAAATACACCTAAAAAAAATCTGTATTAGAAACTACATTTTTTTACTTTATTAGTAAATATCGACTATTTTGGTGCTTTTTACGCACTATGTGCACTATTTTACATACTTTAAACCTAAGTGCTACTAGATAGTACCACTATGACCTAAGAAATAATTGTTAGGTCTAAAATCCCATCGTCTAGCAAAATTTTATAAGTTATAAATTCTATTCCAAATTTGCAATACGAATATATGATAAGTTTTATTTTCTTGCAACTCTGAAATTATGTTTATCAGCAATTATATTGACAATGTCTACTTTAGTTACCTTAGTTCTAAATTAATGAATTTAACCTGATATTTGATATTGTACATTGTACTCGAACAATAACAACCTAGTTGGCCCTGCTGACATGTATTGCCCTTTTCGTTAGGTTGAGTATAGGTTTTTAATTTTTTTTTGGTATCTGATACTGTTTTTAGAAAATGTTTTATTTTTTTTGTAGACCATACGAATGTGTTACGTCAATGTAAATCATCTCCGTTTATAACTATAACATTTATTAGTAATTCGATCACGACATCACCTATCGGATCTAGATTTTGTGATGTTTTTTGGCATTAAACAAACTTAGGTAGGTATAGTGAATATGAGTTATTTCGGTTTATAATTATTGAAGTTTACATTAATGCAGCGCCACCTATTGACACTACGAAGCATAGTTTCGGTAATACAAATATTTTGTGTGAATAAGATTTAAATTGGCTAAATTTTCCAGACGCTATACGGTGACAAACAGACGTACTATTATTAAAGACGTCTATTTACCTGGCATGTTCTGAGCCGTGTGTATGGGGTTGATCAACTCGTGTTTTGTGTGCGTCGAACTGTTGAACCACCATTGATACGACATTGGAGTCTGAAAGAGAAAATACAGATTAGACTATAAATTCACTCGGATTTGATCGTAACTAGCTCCGGTGTTTCGATTCTGATATCGAAATACAGCCATGGATTTAAAAGAATAGAAAATATGGCGCTACAACTGCTGAGTATACGGCAGTTCGTCCTAAGGAAATTCATTTTAAGGGCATCCTTTATTAAGAAGGCCTGCTTTGATAGCCACGCTGGGAAGGTTGCTGAGGGATCGCAATACCGGACCTGTTACATTTATAACCCTATTATTACTCTCTGGTTTCATTTTTTGTGATTTTAGTAACTATTGTCATTTAGTTCATCTGGTTTTAAATATCGGCCCTTTGTTACTTTTTAGTGAAAAACGTGGTAGTTAATTTCTTGCATAACAATCCTCAATGATAATCAATTAAACTGTTTAACATTTGAAAAAGGATATGTACCTGTCACTGGTTAGACAAAAGGGGTGAGTAAATTACAAATTTTGGAATAGGTATTTTCAATCTAAAACTTTCTGTTATCGGGGAGCGCGAAATTAAAGGGTACTCTTAATTTGGGACGAATCGGAATTACCAATTAAGGAGAAACTTCCGAACGAAAAGTGCGACGAGTCGAATCGATTCTCGTAATGGGATATTTTTGTTACTTTTTGGTCCGTACAATAAATATTATTTACTTGCTAACTTCACAAATGATGAACATCAGACGCGTCTTTCGGTTAAAAATTTTGCAACTAAAAAAAATATTAAACTAAAAATCAAACACATGCAAAGTATATTTTATTAATACCGAAAAATTTTCTCTCTTACTGAAGGTTCCTGACAAAAGCATCTTTCGAAGTTTTTTTACATTTTGTCTCTTCGTTTTCTTTTATGCTTTCATTAGCTCTAACCAAATTCAAGTTTTCCTTTAACCCAAAAGTCTTTTCTACATGGTATAATATGACGCCATTTCGGCATCACTAGGACAATTATTGTTTTATGATGAGAAACTAAATCTAGATCAAGACCAAAGATGGATCGCAGCAACGAAAGGCGTATGAAATCTACTAAGAGGGGAGGGGCGGATTAATATTGTAAACATATTTTCAATTTTATGAAAAAGTATAAAACTGAACGTGATAGTTGAACTGAAAATAAGTATCTGTTGAGAAGTAATGATCTTGTAAAGCCGTTAAAAAACATTTATCTTTTTCTTGTAAAACTGAGTTTTACACGTGCTAAAAATTAATATCAACGCATGATAGTGATACGATAGTCCCTGCTCAGTTTTATCGGCAACTTAAAACAATAGTACCGGCGCCACCATTAAAGTTTCTAATAAATAATTTAATTTTCATTATTAATAATGCATAAATTTCTTCAATTAAAGTAATAAAAAAACTACCCTATTGCGATTTTCGCGAAACTTTTACAGAAATTAATGTTTAGAAATGTTCTGCTGTAGGACGCTAAAGTGATTCAGTTTACTTCATTAATAATCATTACGATGAAACTCGCACATAAATGTAAGGTGTGATATAAACCACAGGATCGATTTTCAACAACAGCTGTCGCATAACGTTAAGCTTCATTGACAATTGGCGGTGCGCCTTACGAGCCCTGCGCAGTCCCTGGTGTCAGTTTAGTTTGTACATGGGTGACTATGATGTGACACTGACTCACCATAGGATTAGCGTCGAGATGGCATTCGATCTCCAAGGTCTCTCCTCTGGCCGCTCTCATCGCTGTCGGCTGTGTGGATTTGCACGTTGGCGCGACTGCACGTCAAGAAAGTTAAGCGGATTAAACACAGCAAGGCGGCGCCGGCGCAAAGCAAGAGTGTCAGCGCCACCTGATGGTGATCGAGCAAACAGGGGTTCGATTATGTTAACTCGGACGATGTCGAATCTTATTCGGGTCCTTTTCGTACTATGCTCGCTATACAGTAATTCGACAGGAGCGACTAGCTTACTAATAAATAAAGGCACTTGAAATGAATTCGACTGCGGTGCGAAACAGGAAAAGGTACTTAGCGTTACTTGTAGTATATCTACGCGAACTTTAATCTGTACAATAGTTAAAATAGCGCGATTAGATACTTTATGAGCTACCACATTCTCTGAATATAGACATAGACGTGAATTAACAGTTTCCGTTGTTGCTTTTCATCCGGCAAGTGATAGTTCCGGTGGCGCATTCCTCTCTCCATCAGATATTCTATTCCCTCTTAAAAGTTGCGGTAACACCTTCATTAGATATCTTATTCCCTTCTAAAGAGTTGGCAACACACCGGTTACTCCTCTGGGGTTGGGAGAGTCCATGGGCGACGGTAATCATCTATTTTTTGGTAGCTTACGTGCCCACTTGTCTTCTTGAAATGCTGTAAAAGATCTGTTTTTTTTACATCGCGGGTTCGAAATAATTAGAACATCTTTATAATCTGCGTTTTTATGTCATACAAAATACGCGTTTGCTTTTATTGCAGTAATTAAAACTTCAACTATGCGCTCTCCATATTGTGACGCGTTTCGTTTACACTCTGATTACTAGAACTTGCCTTTTATATTATGATTAGACTAATTTTGTTTTCTTAGAGTTGAAGAATTCACATTACCAAGAAAACGCTGTCGTTACGATATCCCTGTCAATTCGTGTATTTTACTGCGATAAGCTAATACGCATTTTAACACAAATCGCCCGGAGAGTGTCTGAGGTTATGTTAATATAGTCAGACAGTTGTTTAGTGTTTGATATTTTTCATGGTTCATACACAACTTATTACAGCAAATTATCACGTAAAGTGTTAGTGTACTGGCGCCCTGATCCCTACGCTTATTTATGGTAGTAGAAGTTCGTCACGGCAGAAGAAAAATTAAAGTAGGATAAATGCGGTGGAGATGCGATCTTCGGGGACATCCAGGTGTCTTTGAAAGGATAGATAAACGAACAGTAATGTCAGAGAGCGGTGTGGTTTGAAAGAACATGTAGGGACTTAAGTAAAAGAAGGTATACTGCGGTGGTCTGGACATCTGGAAAGGACGAATGAAAATAGACTGACAAGACAGATCTATAGGGCGAATTTGTGCGGTGGAAAGGTCCGCAAGAGTCGCCTTAGCAGATCCTATGCCGACCAAATTGGCGGCATATTAAGAAAGGACCGAATTTTATACTCTCAAAACTGATGAGCTTGCATGAAAAGATTGATGGATGTACACGAAGCTAGAAAGATCGTACGTAGCATGTGGAGATCTATAGTCTCTGCTTACCCTTTTTAGAAATAGGCGGGAATTTACATTATAATTATTATATTGCAAAATATAGACATATTTCAAACTACCGTTTAAGCTAGAACTCTAGTTTGCTTATATTTATTTTTGGATTTAGCAATCAATGTGATTGAAATTCCCGTCGAGAAGCTAGTTTTGTTTGGAAGCGCTTCGTCGTAATAGATTCTATTTCAGTACACCACGGCTAGGTTTCGACTTGGCGCAAACAAATAGAATTTCAGACAGCAATATGCAAATTCGTGACGAAAAATAAACATTTTTCTGTAGAACTATTTTAATTTGAAAAATAAAAATTCCCTTGATGCCCGACGACTTAACCCTTATTTTAAATGAAGTAGAAATAGACGACAAGTGCTTTCGAGTGTATAGTTGCAGCTACTTTGAATTCTTCTAACACGACAAGTCATTAAATTACCCTAAACTTTTAGAATACAATAAGTTTTAAAATAGAACGAGTATGAAAAATTGTTCTGACATTATTTCATGGGAAATTATGATTCATTTTCTTTTATTTGATTTCCATACAATTGTAAAACAAAAGGTCTTTGTCCGTTTGTCTATTACTTTTTCGCACCTAAACCGCTATAACCGATTTTGTCGCAATTTGGCAAGGAGATAGTTTGACATCAGGAAACGGAGTCTTTTTTGTTTGTTTGTCTGTTCGTTTGCAGGTTCTTTCCATAATTCAACAACAATTCAACTAATTTTAATGAACTTAAGTACACTAATATAGCTCACCATTTATTATGTATACGTCACTGTTTATCTTTCTATCTGTTTGTCTGTATATCTACTTATAACTTGACTATGACAACCAATTTTGGTGAAGTTTAGAAAACTGATACAATTAATTGTTACGTAAAATATAGGCCGCTGTTTATTTCTCTGTATCTTTATCTGTATGACTCTTTGTAACGAACACAATTTAAAAGTCATTCATTTAATTTTATCTCGTTCCTAAGACATGCCTAATGTGCGCTTTGTTTAGAGAAGAAGCGGTGTTAGAGTAGGCGATGACGTTTGAGAGGGAGGTGAGTGTGGGAGATATGGTGCGAGAGGGTGAAGTAGAGCGGGAGTGAAAATAGAGAGGGTCAACAATGCGACTGTAACTGTATGATTAATAATAGTGGTTTAATAGTAAGAAACTTATAGTAAATTAGGACGAACGATAGGGTTTTTACACCGTGTCTTTTGTCAATATTACATCGTATTATTATAATATTACAAATGTGATGCTTTGTTATTGATTCCTTGTAACTCAATTACGTATAAAGAGCTAAACAGTTTAGATGATATTTAGCACACAGATAGAATAATTTCTGGATTATAAGCATGATATTTTTTTATATCTCCCACTAAAGAAACCGGAGTTGATAACTTAAAGTTGGCTCGAAGGCGAAAAGTGCGATAGCGCATTTGGTAAGTAGAGAGACTAAGTGTGAATTTACAGCTTAAATCGGAAACAGGATCAGAGTGGTATCAATGCTAGTAAGATTAGTGGATACAGAAAATACGGAATGAATTATATATTCATGCGGGCGGAGCCGTGAGCAAAAGTTAGTTGAATTGCAAAGCTTTTGATGGCGGACCATTATTTAAATCTTACTACCTATAAACGTTATAACCATGTTCACTTTATTTTAATTAACACAAAAGTCATTACATTTTTGTATGTACGATATGTAAAAACAATGCAAATCACTCACATTTAACATCCAATTTCAGTCGTTCACTGGAGCCTTCTCCCAGACTGTTCCTAGCAGTGCAGACGTAATCACCAGCAGATTTTCTAGAAACCCCCTGTAGCACTAAACTCTGATTTGCTAGGAGCACCCCTGGACCCGGTTTAACAATTACGCCCTGTGCGCAAAATTTTATTATTATTTCTTTTTAATTCTGAAGACAAACGTAGAAATACTAAACAAGTTCCTTTGAATGTGCACGATTTAGTGAAAATAAAATCAATAAAAGTATCAATAGTAAATCGTTTGCTAATAAACTAAGCGAGTTAAAACCAATTACTTGTAGATGCTCGAACATGTAAATTGCAACCAAATATTTATATAAATTTATGAGATTTATGAAAGATAACCGAGTATTTATACACGTGAGTTAGAACAAAATATCTATAGAGATTTATAAAGCATGCCAATTGTAACCAAATATCAAATTTGAATATTACGCCTTATCATATACAGAACAATTCTATACTCAATTCAGCAGTGTTTCTTAATATAGCAATTACTCGTTTCATTACATATATATACATATAAATTACTATTAGTAGAATTTCTTTCTGTACTACACATGAAGTTATGTTTTAAAAATATATCCTAGAAAATGATTTTCGAAAAGTACATATATCTTGTTAAATAAATTTAAATAATATAACAAAACAATAAGTTGTATTTTAGAAAATAAACGCGGGTGAAACTAGTAAATATTAAAACTATTTATGAAATCGATTTTGTACGCATTTTCGTAATCAACTTTCAAATATAAAATATTAAAAATTATGTACGGAAACTATAGAGAAGAATGCTACAAAAAGATAAATTATAAATAAGATTTTTACTTACGTCATGCGTAAAGTATACTTGATGATGCCACGGATTCGCTCGCACTCTGCAGTCCAAGTAGACGTCTGAGCCTTCCATAACTTTGTTGGCGTCCAAGTTGGCGCCCAACACCAGTTTTGCTACCGGGAGATCTGATGAGAAAGTTATTTATTAAACCATTGCAATTAATTTGACAACAAGAAAATAGCAAACAGTATTTGAAGATTAACTGAAGATCAAGGAGTTGCCTACTAAAGTAAAACGAGGTGGAAGCTTCAGAAAAAAAGATGGTGGCCTCTTTCTTCGGAATGACAGATCATTATGCGACAATGTTTTAGAAGATAAAATAACAATCATTGCAGACTGGTAAACTAAGAATTTTTTGCCTCTTGTTTTGAAACAAGTTCGTGAAAAATAACCTGGTAATAGGATTCTCCTTCACACTGAAAAAAAAATTTCTAACCAAGTTCGAATTTGGCTTGGTTAAATATATTTTGTTGAAATAACTGAATAATTCGTTGTATCAACAAATAATATGTGTGATTTAACTAATCGGATCAATCAGACCAATATACAGGTTGGTTAAGACAACCAAAATATTAATTCGCTCAAAATCAACAATGCAAATTCATTATGTTATTCAAACTTATGGTTGGAATGACCAATTTTTTTTTCAGTGCATAATGACAACGCCTTACCACATACAGCCACATGAACAACTACCAATTCGGGGATGTTAGCTATAGAAATACTGGCTCTAACATTTTATAGCTCCGACCTTGAACCATGCGATTCTTATTTATTTCCTAAAATAAAATAAAAAGCACAAGAAAAATGGTTTACGGACGCCGAAGAAGCAGTCGCTGCATATGGAAGACCACAAAAAAGACCCCTATGTAGGGGTGTGCAAAGTGTTTCACTCGTGGATCCATCGAATGCAGCGATGTATTGACTTCAAATGACACTATTTTGAAAAACAATAACAATAAAAATAACTTGCTAGTTTGCTCAGTTTTCGATTTTATAAGAACTTTCAAATCGACCAAGCGATCGGTGTTTTTCTTGAAAAAGCGACCTAAAACTTTATTTAGCGCCATTTAGTAGAATTTCGTGGTTTCGTGGTCATAGTTAGTTTGTCATGTAGGGTCATTGGTGCTATACTATTGATTCTCAATAACAAATGGCGCTACACGACATAAACTATAGATGGCGCTATACGTCTTCCATTACGTAATTTAATTACGTAATAGAAGACGTCATTATCTTCTATTACGTAAAAGTCATTGTTTGAAATGAATATAAGCATCTTTTCTCGCGTTATGTTACTATATATTCACAGCAAAGTCGAAAAACGCCGAGCAAAACTCGGTTGTTCAGATATCACGAAAGCAACATCTCGTGCGCCGTCAACGTCGACTCACGCTGTATCTCCATCTTCCAGCCGTCTTCGCGCGTGGACTGGGGTATGGACGGCTGGACGGCGCGGCACGAGATGACCCGGCCGGCGTCCTCGATGTCCGGCACGAACGTCAGCACGCTGTTGGTGACGTTGCCGTCTTGGGACGTCTGCGGGAACGGGAAACGTTGTAGTCTAGGATCCGGCGTAAGAAAAATCTTATCTCGACTGCTAATCGATTGAGGTGATGTTCTAAGTATGTATTTCTATATAAGGAATTCAAAAATGTAAATGTTACCATAATAATCCTGCAGCCGTTAACTTTAATCAATGATTATATTTTATGTTAGATGCCTTGACAGGTGTGTTCATTTTTTTTTTTAAAGACACGTCATTGTGTAGTGTACTGTGAACTTATTTATCGATTTACTACGATCTTTATGACTACTACAAGTTACTCAAAATATTTAATTAAAACATTTGCATTTTCATTTCACGAGTATATTTTTTAAGCTACATTTTAACTTCGATAAGTAAACATACGAGCCGATTAGGCAGTGAACTTTATATCACCGTATTTATTTATTTTTCTCTTTTTCGAAAATTTATTACAGCAAGACTACAAAAGTATTGGCACCGTGATTGTTCTGAGAACTTTTGTATTCCACCATTATTTATCTATATTAATAATTTCGTCAAGGGGTACGGTAGACTCGATCGAAACCTTACCTGAATAATAAAACATAAAAAAATAAAGATTCCGAGTCGACAACATATAACCGCAAAATTCAGTTTGTCAAGTATTTTTTTAAATTCTAACGATGCTGACAGACAAATCACAGTCGCAATACTGGCCCACTCTAGTGAAACGTCACTGACACGGAATGATACTCGTATCTTGAGTAGATTAATAAACGTGGGATACGAAGCGCACATACGCCTCGCCACTCAGCACGGCGGTGAAACAGAGAGGTTCACAAAGAATAAACCTTAAAAGCTATTTGTTTTGTTAATTTATGTTAATTTTTTATGAAAGTTGATTTAACATTAAATTTATTCATGTAAAAACTTGTGCAGTTTTAATTGACTATATTTATTAAACACAATGAACGATGCTATAAGAATCTATATGCCTTTAATATTTCTTGAGAACCGACAACTACAAAAATATCTTCCTACATCTGTATTATGAGTCGTATTTCACCCGAGCGAAGCCGATTTTTCGCCTAGTATATAATTATAACAAGAAGAGGGAAGATTTCTTTTAATGCCATATCCTATACTATCAAAATCGAATATCATGGCTCGGTGCTCGACAAGCGCCATCGTCTATTACATCTGAGAGCACCGTATTTAAATTATTCCGTGGATATAGTAACAATTTTATATCAATACAATAATACGTAAATCATCGAAAGAGGTGTATTTATCCTCATTATTTTATCTACAGTTCTAATCGTCTATAAATAACGACTAGGCAATAGTTTTAAAACTGTTTTAGTATCACAATAACGAGTTCCTGGAATCGCGCTTTGAAACACGAAGTTGAGAATCGAGAATATCGAACCATTTATTTGGCGCTCCGAGCACGTCGCTGTCGAAAAACAGTTTGATCTGACGATATCGAGTTCTGTCGTCATACATTTTTTAATGATGAAATTGTTGAAAAGCTAATATTTGATCTGTTTTCTACGATACACGTGAAAGATAAAAATATTATCTCCACCCTCCGAATGTCCAACGCCAATAAAAATAATAAGCAATCGTCAAGCGGATTACCGACCTGTTCCTAGCTCGTGTCAAACGGGTGAGCATTCGTCTTATGCCTCCGAGAGCACGTTAAGGTGCTACATTGGTGAAAAGAAAGTTTTTTATTCCCTGTCTCTCATTAAATGGAAGAGTAACGAGCTTGATTTTAAGGTATATGTTTTTTTTACTATTTAAATTAGTGCATTGTAAAAGGAATACACGATTGGACAAAAATTTTTTTGACAGAATTCAATTTCGAATCAGATTCCGATAATTTGCCTTTTTAACTGGTATCCGGAATCGGTGATGGATTTCTCTGTACTATTTTTTCATGATAATGGTAATAACAATTTTTAAAAAACTGGTTAAACAGTTTTTTTTTACTTATTAACGTCGTTTTATTTTAAACGAATTTCAAATATTCTCAATAATTCGTAAATTTTTAAAAATAATTCGCAGTTTCTATTATTATTATAACGAAAAATATATCGAATTATTCGAAAAAAATTCGATTTATTCGAAAAATAAGGAATAATTTGTTAATTTGAATTATTCGCATACCCCCATTAAAAATCGTATATTTATTTAGCGTATAGACTAGGATTAATGCAAAAAACATTTTTTTATGATTTTTTTAAAATTCCAGTTCATACGCCATACCAAATGTATACGAAACGGCTTCCGTTAACAGAAACATAATAAACTACGAATGACTCTAGCCAACCCTCCCATCACTAATAACTTATATAACATAATCTCCAATCACACTTATTCACAATTAGTGATACGGTTATGTGGAGTAAAAAGAAACATTTGTAACATTTAATAGGAACTGAACGCGATGTGCATGCACCCTTAACAGATAACGCCTGAGCGGAACATTCGAAAGCGGCCAAAGGTTAAAGCGAAGCACCGGCGGCGTCGTTAAGGACACTAATTTGATGCCGACAATACGCAATAACAGTTCCTGCGCCAACGACGTCTGGTAGAAAACCAGAATATTCAGGGAACGAATTGGGTGCGCCGGTGTTCACGTGTTGGCTTAGCTCAGCTTGAGGTGACGATTCCGGCAATACGACCGTTGAAGCGAATGAAACTCGATCACGAATGCACGTTTGTATGTCTGTATTATCTATGCGTGTGTTGAGACACGATTCAGAAATGACCGGTTGTTGAACAGCTGTTTATATTGAAGGTATTTGCGAAAAAAGTAATTACAGGTGACGTCGAGGGGGTTAGAGAATACAATAAGGCTAATCTTCATAAATTTTCCAAATGAGTTTTCATTGATTTTTCGTCAGTAAATTGGGACGACAAACATTTTATTTGATCAAAATCGGCTTATGGAAAAATAGTCGATTTCTAAAAATTCTGCCCACAATTACATATAATATACATTTAGAATAAACATCTAGTTTTATAATAATACTGCTATTATAGAGTGATAAGTGTGTATTTCATTTTACCACAAATATAAAAAAAAGTGTGAAATAGAAGATCATAAAAGAATCAAAAAGTGGATTACTAAGATCTGTGATCACTGTCAGTAATAATTAAACATTTTATAGACAATAAATAATTACTTGTTACTAATATGAATTTCATAAAAGAGGACTTACATGAATTTATCAAAGTTTGATAATATCGAAAATAAAATATTTATTTGTGAAACGTAATATATATTGTTTTAAACAACTGTAATTTTAATTGGATTCTAGGATATATAATTAGGTCCAGTTTAAGGGCCGTGTGTATTTCTTCTATGTAGAAATTTACAAAAGTTCATTTACTTAAATTTAAATGAGATTACAAAGTTGCAATTCTGAATATGACATAAACGTTTAAAAACACAAAAACGTCATTTTGTAAAAAAACGAAGTAAAACACAAAAGATGGGAATCTATTTTGTAATTTTACAACCAATAAGTGAATTTGTTTGTTATTAAAAGTCTTAACGTTATTGTTGTAATAGACCTGCACATTAACTAAGGCGGCCGTCGTAGGACAATGTAATTAACATGTTTGCTTATTTTTGCCTCATTACATTGCTTATTTCTAAGTTTTCGGTTTGCCTATTACGTATAGTCGGCATTCCTTTTCTTTGAATGATTTCTTTTCAAACTTCACAAAAAACTCGTAATTTCATCGGAAAAGTTATAATTATGAAAATTATTAAGCAACTTCCGTTGATATGAATTGTTGATAAGTAATTAATCCGTCAGGAGAAGCAACTTAACGCCAATTAAAGTTACTCGAATTTTCGAGCCGAGGTATTCCACAATAATTCTGGCAAGCATAAAGTAATTTTTTTTGTGTTTCATATAAATTTGCGCGGATCGACGAGCGTATTTATTTCGTACACTCATACATCAAAATACATCTGTAAAAATCTGTTCCACTAATTTAAATAGGAAGTTTTTATTAAAGTCACAAATTTTAATGTTCCTAATCAGCGGTATAATCAGAGGTCAACTTAATGGATTGCGGGCAAGTTTTGTGGCTGGTAGACGCCAAACGGTTACATTAATCATTAATAATAGGTTGAGCAACATAAGCACGAATATGAACAATCAATTTAATGATGATTCATTTCATACGTCTCATTGACTTGTATTTTTTTACTACAAAATGGCGTACAGCAGCCCCCATTTTGATCTCTGGTGTGATACCTATAGCGGCACTCGTAAAGTTAAAATAATTATATTAATACATGAATAATTTGGTAAGCGAGTACAATATTTGAGATATTTTCTACTGACCGATTCCCTGATATTCTTTAGTCTTGTTCCACCTTTCCACCAAGATATCGAGGGCTTGGGCCTGGCGCCGACGACTTGGCACACCAGCTCGGTACTTTGGCCGGCGATCAGAGGTCTTTTGCCGCCTTGGAGACGCACCCATAGGGGTTGCACTGAAAAAAATGGAACTGTTATATTCAAGGAAAACCATTCTGAAATTGAACATACCTCCTACAGATTAAGGTATTCAATTGTAAAGCGCTCTAACAAGGTATTAAAAATAATAAACATCTATAACTAATTTTATTTAGAAACAGTATAAATTTTCAAGAACCAAAACTTCTTGCTGTTGATAATTCAACATTTATTAATTTTAAGCTCTTTCAGAAAAGAAACAAAATTATTCGTAAGGATTGGGTTATTGAACTTTCACTAAGTTTTTTTAAAAGAGGATTTAGAAGTTTTGTCAAAATGAGTATACATGGAAAATAGAGAGAGGAAGGCATTGATTTTTCAAAATTCATGTTTTGGACGAAATAAATAAAGTTTTAAATTTCTGAATGTTTTTTTTCATCACACAAAAGATACTTAGTAATACGTTAGAGCTTGTAGAAACTGTAGTTATTATTTTGTGACATAACTCGTTGGTACCTTTTATTTTATTGTTTATTTTTTAAAATGTTGATGTTATATTTCAAAGGCGTTACCCAAAGACCGTGTTCAGGTCTGTCGTGCTGTGCTCAAAGGCAATGTGTTCCTATTTGCGTAGATAGCCTAGGTTTTAGCGTCTAGGTCGCTATGCTGGTATTTACTCGTAGCTAATATGTTTCTATGCAGAGAAAAGTGTAATTATTCTCTTTGTCATAAAGTAAAATTGCAAAATATAATAAATTGTAAGACACATCATTAGTGAATTGTTCGCAGTTTCATATTTCAACAATTAGCGAACTAAAAATTTTTAAAGACACGCTAGGCGATTTTTGTATCAGTGAAATTTTGCGAGTTCACGTCACCGGTATGCTAATCTAACAGTACATGTGCGTGTATAGTATATGCGAAAACTTTTTTGTATACGTAAAAATTACGTAATTAAATTTAATGCAATGACATTATTGTGGTTTTGTTTTTTTTTGAATTACTAAGTTAAAAGCTTTAAATTTTGTAACGCAAACGTTTTATGAGCATCGAATTTTATTTCAAATTTACTGGGTTGGGTAGCCCTTAAGTGTTTTGATTAATAAATAAATTACACTAATATGTATATAATTGTTCGTCGAATCGCAAAAAAGATATAAAGACCAAACTAATATTAACGATTACAAATCATGATATTTTCTAACTTTCACCATCGACATCAATTCGTTCGGCTGATTTGATTTAAATTCCTATTTTTTTAACGGTCGGCTTGCAAAAAGCGTTTCTATCTTTGATCGAGCCATCTGTTAGACAAGTCTAGATGTGTCCCAGTTAGTAATTGAGCGAGAAAGCAGATCAATGTTGCCACATCCGCTCAACAAATTTCCTTTAAAGTTTTTTCACGATAACGAACCAAATCCGGCCGAGCGAATCTATTCGCGGGGAGCTAACGGTTAGAATATCAATTATTGAAAAGGGACAATTTGCATAAAGACAATAAATTTCCGCGATGAAAACGCGTCCAAAACAGACGAAAGCTCGACCAATCGACACCTCGCTGTATTAAAAAAAAAAACGAGAGAGCCAGCGAGTGGGAATAATAACTCCATTGTGTTGGCGCACAAAGCGTTATTTGATTTCTTAAACAATAGAATGTAGAGTAATGACTATTGAAAAGGGGGGAGGGTGTTGTACAAAAGTGTTCTATATCTTCACCGATTAATTTCGGAGGGAAAGAATTAAGAAAATGAATTGACCGGAAACCGTGACCTTTGGCTGTGACGTCATACGACGTTGTCGAGTACAGTCGACACGTAAATATACATAATTCTTAATAAGACATATCTTCACATCAGGTTTTTACTCGCTTTTAAATTCGAACCGCCTTTCCGTTGATAACTTCACCGACGTAGACATAAAACATATCCTATATTTTTTATATTGATCCCGATACTGATTTTGATACTCATCCCCCGTTAGGCTCTCGATTCTAATCTGGTCGGCGACGAATGCTAGTTTTACTATAAACACATGTGAATATTTGAATGCAATGTTGTGGCCCAATTTCAAGTAAGTCGATTGGCAACTTATCGAGTTCTGTGAGATCAAACATGCGCAGGCACATGGCACACAGACTTTAAGCCGTCCACGCAGGTCCCGTCGGCGGGCCTCCGTGTAACCCATGTCGTCAGCGAAGCGGTCACGACGTCCGACAGCGGCAACCTAACGCGCTCTCTGAGGTATACGAGGTATCGAGTGGCTTCATTTGACGCGAGTTAGAAACTCATTAGCCAATTCATCATGGTTCAAACTCGGACCTTTTGGTTTGAATGCAAAGTTTCTCATCACTAATTTGCTATCGCTCGCAAGTATAATCGCTATAAATATATTGATTTAAAATTATTCAATAATACAAACGAAATGTATTATTGAACAATAAACACACGACTGGTTTGTTGGTTTGCAAGAACAATTAATTGTTATATCACATCTCTTCCCATGCGGTAGCAAAAGCATTTGTAACACAGACAAGGATAAACGTCGCACCCAGTGCAATGCAATACACCAATTTTGTATGCATACCGTGAAATATCAGCATCTAAGAGCTTTTGAATGTCTATTATTCTTTTGTCTGTCTGTCTGTCAAAACGCTTTTTCTTATGGACGCGCGGAAGTATCGTTCAAATTAATCTGAAATGCTTAGGTCTGGAAACAAATGGAACTGTAAAAAATCTAAGCCAACCTATTATAAAATGCTGCAAAAATTGTACCATTCATGCTTTATATTTTGAGACTCGCAAGTAAATCAAAAACCAAAAAGGTTACTTTCCACTGACCTAGAATCATGAATTTGGCTAGGAGAAATATTTCATAGTACTAGTAAAAGGAAAAAGTCTAAAAATCTTTAGTTTGTAGTTATATCACATAAAAAAAATTTTTTTTTTTGGTAAATGCAAACTTACACATGCAATAGGTAGAGTATGGACCATGATGTAGACCAATATATGGGAGAAAATTTTTTAAGTTCGCGCTAGGAAAACTTAAGATTATTAAAAAAAAAAATCGAAAAATTCTTCGAAAAAAACGACAAGTTTCGGTATTACTATCAACAATATTTCACTAGTATAGGTATGGACGACAGGAAAAAATCATTGAAACTTTCGATAGATGAAATACTTAATACATGATTAAGTTTTTTATGCTTTTCTTGTCTCCGAGGATCCAAGAAAAATCTTATTAAAAAGTCGTAAGTTTTGAATTACAATAATTATTTGTTATAAATTTATCATGAAATAATAGATTACATATATATAGTGCAACATGCGGACGAGGGACCGTCGGCGACTTTAGAGAAACATCTGGGCGACTGTTAGAATAAACCCGACAACGACAAACCGAAGCCCAAAAATGTACATACAATTGCCATCGCCGAAGTAGCTCCTTCATAGATATTATATGGCTGACAATAGCCAGCGTAGCGATTTGAGCATTATTTCATTTGAGAAGAGTATATATGTCTAGCAGGCGTAAAGAGATGAAAGTTGGATTACTTGGGAAGCTTAAAATATTTGTGCCCTTTATTCATAGACGAGAATGAGTTACCAATAAATAGGCGATACAGAAGAACCAGCGTTGTTTTTGGTTTCATCACGGTTGTTTTTAATATTAAAATATATATTCTTACCAAAGAAACGTCTTGTGTCTGCAAATTTTATTCCATTGAATGACAGCTTCATAATGTTAAATTGAGTAAGGTAAGAATGAATTTAAATAATTGGCCATTTTAAAAAAGTCTATGTTCTTCAAAGGTTTTAAATGTCATAAATTTGGGCATGCGTTGACAGATTAGCCAGTTCGAACAACCTTTAAGTTTAGGTAATACCTACTAAAAAGTATATTTATGAATGTTTAAAAAGAACGGGAAGTGAATACGTACTTATGGTTACCGAACGGCCGCGGAGGTATGGAGGGCTTTCTTTAGTGGCCTCCTGGAGAGGGCGCGTTATAAAAAAGCCCTTTTTAACTCATTTCGGACAATCGAACCCTTTTTTTTGTCCTTTCGTTCGCACTGCCGTGGTGGCGCTTTTATTAAAGTGCGAACTAGATGGGGGCGATTAAGAACAATAGATGAGGTGTTTACAAAAAGTGCGTGGCTTGTTAGCTTCATTTCGGGGTCATTAAATAACTTGGCGTCTTTTAAAAATTTCGAATTTTACCGATCGTATGGTCTGTGTGGTCGAAATAAATACTGTAATGCTGTAATACTTCAACTGATAACATCGGGGTTATTTATCAAGTTGTTTGATCTAAATTCATAACCATTCGAAAGCCATAGCAACCACAATCACGGGCCACAAAGTTCTAAAATATTTTATATGATCGTTTTAAAGACAGCGAAGAATTTTTCCCCGTAAATTACGATTTCAAACTCCACGTGCCAAATTGAAGTTTAAGAATATATTTCATGAGTTGTAGATACAACTTTTGAAATACATCATTGTGATACGAATTCACCATTGATCACAACCCGAACATTCCGAGGCCTCGGAAAGGCGGAGAGGGCTCGGCCTCGACCGCGGACCACGTCGTTTCGTCCTGGATCAATATACCTACTTTCAAAGTCACCCCATGTATCTTCCCGTAACTATCTAGGGCAAAATAAGAAATCCACGCGATTTCTTAGAGTCGCGTGGTGATTTCCAGCCGCCTATTAGCAAGCGGCCCGACGAATCTTAAAGGGCATCAAGTTCGCGTGGTTGCCGTTCGCTCAGAAATGCGTTCAACAATATCGAAATACACCGCGGAACATAATTAGAAGTACGCCTAAAACAGCCTTTATATTTTCATACGTTCGAGGTTACTTTGAAGCTAAGCTAGAAAAGCCGGCTTGAAACGATAGGATAGCGGGAGGATATGAAGGCATTAATTTTCGTACAAAAAGTGTTTGATGAGTTAAAATGAAGACGTACGGGCAATCTTAAATGTTACTGAACGAATAAGCGGACCGCACACACGACGGGGCGGGAGAAGTAGCAACAGAAGGAACGTAAATGGATGAAGATTCTTCTCCTTATTCGGTTAAGTAAACGCCTGCGCTAACTCAACGAAAATACGCCCGAGAAGACGCGCTTTATTATTGGACCGCTGCATGTAGCATTGAACCATTTTCTCGCATTTGTTCACAATTCAGTGATATTTACCTTAAATTACTTTTTTTTTTTAATTCCACCTGAGCGGCGTTCGCTCAGTCGTCGAGACCGTTTCTTCGACTTATATGATACTGGTGTCTTGAATATGATTTTTAAAGAAGTAGACGATGGCGGTCTGATGCAACGACTTTCATTTGACGTGACAAGATCAATATCGGGGATTGACGGTTGCAGTGTGACAGCTGTTAGGGTTTAGGTGCTAGGAGTGGGGGCCCAACTGTTTAATGAGACGATAGACGAACTCCTTCTTTTTCAGTGGAGGTTCACGTGTAGCAGCAAAGTAGTGTGAGGTGACATTGAAGGGAATTTTACATCATGTTTGTCTGAAGATATAAGCGAGTTTGTAGCTTAACTTGAAAAGCTAAAAGACTTTTGATGAATTTATATTTGTTATAATAGGATTAAATAAAAAATACTATTCCAATTTTTTTTCATTTTATAATGTACCACTGATCGAAGAGATAAAGTAACAAAAAAATAGACATACGGTATTTTTGATGTTATAATTTAAATTTGTTTCCATTTTTTTAAGTTTTATTTGACTAGCAGACCATTTGCAAGTAATATAAGTACATAAAAAAAGTTTTTCACAATAAATAAGTGCGAACAAATGACCTATAACATAATGAAAAAAATATTTTGATTTAAGTTTAAATTAAATTTGGTATTCTTCATTGTGATAGTTGAGTAGTCGTTGTGTTAAGAAATGATGTGTTTAATTTAACCAACCGGATTGATTAAACCAACATTTAAATCGGTTAAGACAACCAAAACATACGTGGACTCAAAATCAATGACACGTATTTGTTACGTCATTCAAACCTCAGCGACATACAGACGGACACCCGAAAATAACAATGAGGGTTTCATTTTTACCTTTTAGGTACCTAACCCTAAAACTTCAGAAACCTGCTGAAAGATAAAACAAAACTTTCCCACGATATTAGCCATACGGTAGCACTTTTATGGCGTCTGCATCTCCGCTCACTTCCTGAGATTAAATTTGATAAGAGTTCTACATTATACTTGTGTAGATTAGTATATCATAAATGATGTAAGAATGTCTGGGTTTAAGGCATTCTTAGTAGACGTTGTATATATATCAATTGTCATCCGTGTCACTCACATGCGCGAATAGACTCTTTTTAATCACTTCAATTCATGGTTACCATCGACGTTTTACTGTAAAAGTTTTGAAGTAGATTGATCGATAATACGAATTAAAATTGAAAACAGCCACTGTGAATTTAGAAAGGGTTTACTTAGTACATTAATAAAAAAACACTAGGGAATTAATTTTTTTTAAATCTTACCGACTTCAAAAATATTTAAGAATACTTTATATATTTTTTATTTATTTTGATATATTAAATGACATGCTCATATAATGTAGTATTTTAGGACCAAGCGTCTCCTTTGTTGATAAAAAATCTTTTTGCCGATCTGCAAGTATATTTATTTATGTTTGCGGGACACATGGATAGAAAGCAAATTTCTTATGAAATTCAAAAGGTTAGTGGTCAAGAAGCCAGTGGCTACGGCAAGAAAATACAAAAAGTGACATTGTAAAGAAATATAGTGTTAGTAGCGATGGAAATAAAACATAATTACATTTAAGCAAAACAAAATATGAATAGCCATCCTAACGAAATGGCGTTAGAACAAGATAAGAAAACTAATTGCCACTGAAAGAAACACTAATAATTAAGACACACATAAAAGAACAGTAAAAAACCAAACAAAAAAATTGCTACGGAAATTAAAAAAAAACTCTCATTCAAACAAAACAAAAGACAAGTAGAAAATGAAAAAAATTAAAAACGAATAACGATAAGCAAAAACAATGAAATAAAGCAACCGGTGGTCGGTTGCAGAAAGTAAAAAAAAGCAGTGAAAACAAAATAAAAGCCGTCACGCGACACCGGCCCACAATACTTCGATCCATCCATCGGGGCTCAGCCCTCGAAGCGAGATGAAATATGGAGGAAGTTCTCCTGAAAACTCGCAAAGATTAACAATATCTGTAAACGAAGTTGGTGGGCAGTAACTTGGGCCATAACTCAGCGCCCGCCCGCCCCCCGTCGCACCTAGCGCCTTTCGCCGTTTCGTAGCGTGTAATTAATATGTCCCTTTTTAATTTTCCAAAGTCATCGCGGGAACTATTGTCGGCGATGACACTTTTAAACTCTGGAAAGTGTCTCTCAGTGTTGAAAGTTTAAGAGGGTCGTTTCGTGATCGCGTCACACGTCTAGGGAGAGGGAGGTTTAGCAAAAGCGTGACATCGTGTGACACGGGGGGGGGGGGTACGAACGATTCACCCCAAGTTGTCTGACGTCACGTGTACAAATCTAAAGTAACGATTGTTGTGGACTTCACGAAAAATATTTATAAATAGAGGTACATAAATAATTTTCGAAGGGCCGTTTCAATTTGATAGTTCCTGAATTTAAAATTGCAAACTATATATGACGTTACATTAGAGGCGGTGGGGTCATAGGAATGTGACTGCCTGTGACGTGGACGGGCGCGGAGGCTCCAACAATCATGAAATTAATGTCTCATAATTTACGGATGGTTCCTTAAGGAAATAGATGGAACAGGCGGACATATTTCCGGCTAATGTATATAAATGTATCTATTCTAAGCATTATAGTCCCAATCTAGATAGTGTAATGTGGACACCTTTAGTATAAATTACACACATAGTATTTGCTTTCACAAGGCTTGTTCTATATGATTTTTATTATCCCACTGCTAAGCTTTCGGGAACTTTAATAACAGCCTTCTTAAGCGATAGCATGATGAGTTGTTTTTTTTTAAAAACTCAAAAAGGCATTATATAAAAATTAAAAAAAACATTACTTGTACTTATATTCCCAAAAAAACATTTGGGAATATAAGTATGTACGTATGAAAAAGGCTTAATATTATGCAATTAAAAACTTGTATTTTACGTATGGATTTTCAGAAATTTTCTGTGACAGAGGAACACGGCGGCGATAGTGCAAGGGTTGTGTCTTTCTTCCGTGTTAGGGCGCCCCAAAAGCGTTATTGTAAGACATTGCAGTTGACACTTCGGTTAAAGTTATAATTTAGTTGTAGATCAAAATTGATCTATGTGTCTCGGTTCTAGACTGCTATGTGCACAGCTTACATGATTTTTTTTTATGTATAGCAGACTTGAGGGGCAGACGAGAAGGTGAGCCACGAAAAAGTTGGTGGTCATTACCGTCCATGGACATTCGCAACCTCAGAGGAGTCACCGGTGCGTCGCCAGCCTCCTGGGTAGGAATAAAATATTGAGTGTAGGAGCGGGACGATGGAGGAGGTGATGAGATGACAGAGGAGGGAACGAAGAGACGGCCGAGGGAGTGAGCGACGGAGGGGCTGTGGACCATCGGAAGTGGCACTTCGCTGGAGAAATCGCATCGTCGGAAGCTGTTACTTTACGTGTGTGTTCTGTGAACGTGGTAACTTACCGATAGTGCCAGCCCATTTCAGTGGTAGCGAGTTGGTTAATAGCTACCACATACGTAAGCCGATAAACAGGTTACCCTCGTTTGTGGATAAAACGGATAAAAATAACCAAGCGCATGTTGCTTCATGTGAAATGCGATTGTACATTACAATAAATATAGTGTTCGTTTTAAAATTAAGATATAATTTAACATAAATAATGTCGAATAAAAATCAAACTGTGATTAGATTGTCTGCTTACGAATATAAAATAAGTTTTATCTTGTTAACATTATACGTTTATAGCCCTTTCCTTTATTTTGATATTCTAACTTAATTGTAACTTAAAACTTTAAATTGGGTTTATTGGTCAACCACAAATATGATAATTTCGTTATAGTAATCTGAAACTTAGCGACAAGCTATGTTTTAGATTACTATAATGAAGTTACTTTATCTAAAAAAAATAAAAAAAAAGCTGTATAAAGTGAGAACGAAGCTATGTATTGTTACTCCAGTTTTCTTACAAAATACTAAGAAAACAGATAGTCGGTACCGGGTTTGATCTTGGCAGGGTGCGAATTGAGCGATGTGTTTTTTGGATGAAATTAGATCACTCGCTCTTTTCCTCAGAGAATACGTTAAGCCGTCG
The DNA here is from genome assembly GCA_005406025.1 of Eumeta japonica. NCBI lineage: Eukaryota > Metazoa > Arthropoda > Insecta > Lepidoptera > Psychidae > Eumeta > Eumeta japonica. The sequence continues at coordinate 23,458 of BGZK01001133.1, forward strand.
GACACGGACATCATCAGCGCAACGGTGACGACGGCCATCGGCAGCTCTCACCCGCACTACGCCAGCGCAAGGAACGGGATTGTGGAAGGGCACCCGCGGCCCAGTGAATAAAGTATGGCATAACGATTTATTTGAAGAAGATCGGTCCACCGATGCTTAGATAAAGCGTACCGAGAGTCGAAAACAAAAGATAAATCATCCCGTAGATACACGACGAGGACTCCCGCCGGAAAACATGTTTTATCGCGCCCATTAATATTCGATACGGGGAGCCCCTTCACGTTAATTCGCTAAAACGCCGCCATACATCGACATAAACAATCTGATCTGGCCGCTGGAAAAAACGTCACGATTTCGCAATACAAGCTGAACTGGAAGGATCGAGTCCGCGGATGTGAGAAAAGGTGCCCGGAGCTCGGAGTGTGCTCGGCGGAGGTGACACTCCTTTAAATAAGTCAACTGCTTTTTGATTTTGGAGTAAGACTTACTAGAAATAAATGTGATTATCTTGAATGTGACTTCAAAGGATTAAATAGTTTTAAAACTTAAGCCATTACCGTTTCCATTAGGATTCGAAAAAAATAAAATAATTTTCATTATCATGGATTATTTAATAATAAAAGTACTATTTATGGTGGCAAAAGAGTGAAGGTGAGTAACTTGCTATTAAAATGTATTGCATTCTATATATTTTACACAGCGAGAATAAGAAATATACACAAATTTAAAATCAAATATCGACTAAACAAACATATTTTTTTATTTTCGTTTTCAATAAGTTTCTTCTCAAATTAATAAATTTCAATTTGTAATATTATAAACGTGCGAGGCGTGCACTTTTAGATCTTCCAAATTTTTTTGGTCTTCATGGAAGGGAAAATTCTAAAGCCAGCCTTTAAAATATCTACCAAAATTAATAATGAGTAGCAAAACCACAATACGAAAGAACTGGCATTTGGACGACCATATCAATCTAGTGCGGTGATTGGGGTACATCTGACCAATAAAGTCCAAGGTTCAGACTTTTGATATGCCGTATCCGCCGAGTTTGGCATGCGGTTCGTAATCTTTGGGCGTGCTGCGTTATATAATGTACCCCAGCTGTCAATTAGGGTCGGCTTCTTTTAGATTAGCATCTCAGGGTCCGCAGGAATATATGTAACGATTATATCAAGGCAACGACGCACCAACTGACCGGGGAATTGAATTATAGGGATGTGTTTATATTTTAAGGTTTTTGGGTTTTCGTGGGATGTGATCTAAATTTCTGCGTGCAATGTTTCTTGACGGTCATAAGTTCAATTGAGGATAAAGTATTGTAGTTTTAACACCAATTTCATTTGAATTTTTTGTAAATCATATAATATTATGAAGTGAGCGATCGTTATATCAATTTGTCTTGTTCTATCATGAATTCTTTAAATAGGTTTAACTTTTTGTTTTATTAAAGGGATTAGTCAAATTTGGAAAAATTTTTAGGCATTTACGTAATTAAAATTTTGTTTCTAAATTTTTATGGTATTATCCACTTAATTAAAATGTCTTAATTTAATCTTGTCTTACCTTAAATAAAAGTCTTAATTAAACATTTAATAAATATCTCTTGCTTCACATGAATGATGTTACTGACAAACATGTTATTGCTAAAACAAAGAAATTTGTTGAAAAAAAGGTGTTAGTTGGATTAAAAAAAAAATCCTTAAAAATAGAAGAATGGGCCAAGTAAAGGGAAGATTTTGAATAACAAAAAGAAAAGTCTTAGTGTCGCAGAATCGGCTTTAAAGCTTTAACAGTTGAGCGCCGTTTGTTCAGCGAAAACTAGCTAATTTTCTTTTGTCACAGACTTATCTGCGAAATTTTCACGAAAATACATTCATAGGTTTTTGGAAAATGAAAAACAAGATATCACAGGAAGTTCGGAAATAGTGAAACTTCAAAATTGATGGCCATTGAAAGAATTTGTAATTAAAGAATACCGATAAATAAATATGGAGTAAAATAAATAAAAACAAGAATTTCTTAATAAAACAAGTATATTTTTCTAGTTATAGTAACCACAATAATATATACAAAATATAAATACAAGACACACTTAGAATACGTGCTAGGCACACACAAAGGAATGAAGGACGGGGTGAAGCGTCATGCCGTTTGCCGTCACGGTCGCCGGCGGAGTTGCGGTGTCAAAGTTGTTTCATAGCCAAAATTGAGTAGAGGACAGAAACGCATTTACTTTATGGAGGTGATGGACGATGGAGCGATGAAGAGCGAGTATAAAGAGCGAGCAGGTAACAAGCCAACTACCTCTGAATTTTCTAGACAGCAATTATAAATCCTGACTACAAGCAAAATCTAACTATATTTTTTTAACTAAAACTCCTTGTTCTCTGGCTTCAACATTATATTAATCTTGCTAGACCAGACTTTGATGTATAACTACATACATATTAACGATTGGATAATATAAAAAAAAAAATCTATTACACACAGAACTCTATTTTCATTACGTAGATCGCGCTTGCATGGGCTATTTCGAGGAAGGATGTCGCGGAATTAATTTACCAAAATAAAAAAAAATTGCCGAAATAGGTTACAGTAGCAAGGCTGCGAGTTTTTAGCGTAATTAACTTTATGGTATTTTTAATACTTTCATACTGGTGCGGCGAAATGCGCTGGTTGGAAAAAAATCGTTCCACAATAATGACACACTCAAAAAGGATAGAAGATGGAAAGGGCTCACCTGTAGTACTTTGATATCCTTCGAGTGGCCACCACCTTTTTCCTTTACGCGTTTATTTATTGTGTGGCGGCGCGGGCGCGGAGTTCGCGAAAAGTCCGTTGCGAATTACGGGTGGATTAGTACTACTATGTGAGAGGGCAGAGGGGCGCAATATGGAAAAGATGTAGGCAATGATAATAACAAGGATGGAACGTGTGTCATCATTGCAACACAAAAAACCAACCAAATTGCGGCGCAACCACATGCATCTATGAAATAGGTTTAGATTTAAAAAAAAAAAATTAATATGAACCGAGACTTATTAAAATACATATACAATGGGTGTTTGTATATATGAGAACGCTATACTCTAACACTGTATGACCGATCGTCGTCAAACTTAGCACATCTAAGTGTATCTTCAGAGAAAGTTTTTATGCAATTCATTTTAGCTTTGGTGTCCGACTTCATCCGCATTTTGAGCTATGATAACGCTTATAGAAATTCTTTTACTGATAAAAAGCCACACTGTCCTCGTGTAATATGGTCTTATATTGTAATTTTGATGCTAGAATTTGCTCCAACTTCGTACAAATCGGACCTGTGACCTGTAACGGTGTCGTAAATGAAGTAGGAAAAGCAGAATCGAGACTCGGGACAGGACGCGTGGTTAAAAATGGGACGCAGTTGAAATTGATATTGAAAGCTTTTTCGGGAATGAGAAATTGAGGGAACATAATTGGGATATTCAGCAATAATGATCAATATAAAAAGATGATGGAACACATTTTAGGTCCACGCGTGCGAAGCTAGTATTATATATATCGTCGCGAGGCCGATTTTAAGTTGTTGTCTAAGAAACGGATTATCTATTTTAGTTATTAAAATAATAATAATTAAAACTCACGCCTATTTCCCAAAAAGATAGGCACAAACTATAGATTTCCACGATTTTAGCATATCTCTCTTGCTTCGTTGACATCCATCAATCTTTTCATGAAAGCTCGTCTTTTGGTTATTTTTGATTAATGAATGATCGCAATTATATCCGCTTTTGATTGCTACGTAATTCGATTGTAATTTGTTTCTCTAAACATAACCGATAGGTAGTCGTTAGATGAGTCACGTCTGGGACGAAAACACTCGAACGCTGTTTGTGCCATCGGGAGAGATCTCCGCGAGCCCGATGACGCCCGACCGATGTTTACGCGTACGAGCAGCTCACCCGGTGGGCGTCCGATCGGATGTCTTCGGTGAAGCCGAGCGCTTCCGACAGTTGTTTGTGTCATCCTATAATAGGACACAGCGCGTGGACTGCGGCCACTTCGGCGTGAGCATTCAAGGCGACCAGACGTATTAAAGAACTTCGAGGGCGCATCATAGATAACAGTACATGTAGCAATGGGACGTCCCACTGGGTGGTTATCGCCAGTGCTGCGAATCTTAAAGACATCGCCGAAGCTCGACATTGGACATATATGTATATTTCATTGCAATAGTTGCTGTTATTTAGTTGGGTTTTATTTTTAAGCGCGTGGCTATATCATCCGACCATGTGAATTTTAGTTTGATTTAGCAGATTAGAGCTAATCACTGAACTGTTGAGTTTAATCGTTAACATGCCCCCTCTTTAAACGGCAGACGTGAGTCGGTACATATATGGCATGAACTTTTGAGTGTTTTTAGAGTGGCTTGAAGATAAACAATGAAAGAGTCACAACTTCTACGTAAACAAATTTGTATGGTGGTGGTCTTTCCATTAGTGACGACTGACTAACTCTGGCTTTCCCTTCTATTTTGGTACTGGACATGGAAGTTGGTTCCTCGTCCAGGCAGATGAACCCTCAGATGGTTGCTGACGAAACTATATCCATCATACATATACAAATATATATATCATTATATCTTTATTACCAAAACATGTTAAGGATGTTAACGTATGAGTATGTTGTCAGTATAAGATCATAAGCAATGTGTTTCAAACTCTTATTTCAAATGATTCACGATCAATTGTTAAAATTAACAGCCAAAGATATATAAGTTGTTTCAATTTCATAATTTATAGTTAACTGGAGATGATGAAGGCACATGGGGATCATTTCTAAATGCTAAGTTAACACATTGACAGACGGTAGAGTCGGTATGGTTCAGATTTAATTTGGTTATTTTCCTATAGATTTATGTTAGGTTGGTGGATAACAGTCGTTATTTTTCAATTCGTCTTCATTGCGCTCGGAGAGTACTGATGGCTATGAGATTGGCAGTTATATGACACGGCATTGCAGACGAGGGACGTCCTTTGCAATCAAGATGTTTTGATCGGTTCGAGTTCGGATGAAACGTGGCATCTTTAAAATACTGCATTATTTTCAAGTCGCACGATAAGGTTCAATGAAGGCACATAAGCTGCAATGAATGACTGATAAGTAAATATGTTGTGATTATCACCATATAATTATCCATCAACTTTCGTTAAATGACCGTTAGTAGTTAATGTTGCCTGTCACGAAATAAAAAGATTAATCATTGAAGCAACCGCAGCCTTAACGGCAACCTATTAGTTACTTAGCTTTTACAAGAAATTTTTAAACTACGCCATTTGACAGTTATGTTAAGTGCTATCTGTATGTTATATTTAACAGTTAAATGGCATAATGAAATGTCATTAATTTTGGAACATAACCCTGTACATTGTTTCATTAATTCCAAAAGAAAATAAACTTCTTACATATCCGCATCAGTTTTAGTACCTTATTTCGTTGTACCGGCTTGAGGAATTTACACATCCTTAACCCGAACTTTAAGCACAAAGGATGGTATTGTTGTTAATTGATTTTCGTAATCAGTAAGTTGGGAACTCTGCTCTAACCGGCCAAAGTAGGCCGCTGGGCTTGAGCAAACTTCAAGTTCCTTTGAGCCGCGCGTCTAACGTAACTTGTACACTTCATAAAGTATGATCAGGGAGTCCCGAAGGATTTGCGCGTGGTCGAAGTGACGCGATTTTAATGTGTATTAATCAATCATTCTTCATTGAAATTCCATATAAAATATCGATATTTCATATCGATCATATAGTATCTATTTACTACACCTTGTCAACTACTGAACTGTGTATATACATCTTTCATTGGGATATCACAGTCTGGTTTAATGGATTCTTTCTCTCACGGTCTTTCTCTTCAAAGCTTAATGCAAATAAAAACTGATATCACAACTCAAATTTCAATTAGAAAAGTAGCACGTAGTGGTAAAAGTCGGGTATCAAATTTTATTTTTCTCGAGGCGGACGAGGGTCATAAACATAGGGCGGGATATTTTATTTTTGGTATATGATGGAATTTGGAATATGACAATTCTAAAAACCCCTTAAACACCTTCAGTACACGCATACATTACAAAAGTAAGTATTGCGGATAAGTGTCTTGATCAGTTTATTAGTAAAACAGCTTCTTGCATTAGGAGAAGGTGTAACTATTCAATATTTGAGTGTGAGGAAGAAAAATATAAAATTTTAATTCCTACTTATTGGTTTCTCGTTGTTTTTAAAGTAGTGTCTAAAGAATTTTGTTGATAAAATTTCTAAAACGCTTATTGGTTTTACGAGCTGTTGACATAGCTAGTAACACGAAAGTAAATGAAACTATCAGTTTTTTAAAGCATTTATGACGGACCGGGCGCACGTGTATGGAACGCTTAACGTCCCGTTTTTGGTTTTGCTGATCGCTTGACTATTAGCAGGAGCGGCGCCTCGCCAACTTAGGTCGTCGAAATAATACGTCTAAACACTAGGTGTAGACGTGAAGAGCTTCACTTCTGATATGCCGACATGTATGCTATGTACTATAGTAGACTGTAAACTAAGTGGGCGCAATAGTGGTACTGAACACATGCAGTATTAAGCAGGTGCAGGGTAATGCAGCATGCAGCTGCATTCTTATACTATTTTCTGCTATGCTCAGATTCGCCCTACAGAGAGCGACCAATTAAATCCAAGCATCCTGGATTTTAAAATCAGTCCTCAATCGGTAGTTATTCGTTCGGGGATCTTTCACACCCCTTTTCTTGCGGGTGCAGGTTCGGGACGGAGGACTTATGTTGCCTCATGCCCGGGCGTCTTGTCGGGGATACGGCTCCGATGATCCAGTGGAGATGGCCCCATTTCAAGGGTCCAAACTTGAAGAATTGCCGAGCCAGCCGGAGATCAAGAGGAGTTGTCAGTGAGTACATCGACATCATCCTCGATCGTCACGGCCGTCTCTGGGAGTGGTGGTGAAGTGGTGGGTCGCCGCTCGGTCCAGACCGGAGAAACTCGACGATGGAAAACCTCGACGGCCAGGAAAAACTACGACGATAACTCACTTGCGGGAGTTATGTTACGCTATTTTCTGACATCGATTCCGGGCCGTACCGTAACGGGCGCCTCTACCTGGCGGCCGTGAACCACTATCTTTAGCGGTGGTCCTAAAAGTAGTGGACTAAAAATAAGACAGTATGTTCACGCCGTGTGTACGTCGAGGTGCGCAGGAACGTTTCCGTCGCGAGCAGCATTTTTAAGGACAAACGAGCTTGCGAGCTACTAAAGAGTAGTTGATCATTGCCGCCCATGGAAACTCGCAAACTCAAAGAAATCAGAGTGTTACCGGCCTTTTAAGAAGGAATAATTTTTTTGTCTTCAAGACCTCCTAGTCGTAATTCGCTTAAAACACCGCTAATGGCAGACCGTTCTAAAATGTTACCGTACGTATAAGAAAATTGCCCGTAAATTATTGTTTAAACAATTAAAAAGATAAATTTATCAGATATTCAAATGACGAGGTTAATTTTGGCTATTTTTATAGCTTGATGTCATACGGCATTTTGCTGTGGGGTCATGCTGCTGATATTACAGGCCGAGACCTAGAGTATCTTTTAGACCTAAATATAAAGAAATTGGGATCTTAACTCTGGCACCTCAATTTATATATAAAAATATAATATATGTAAAAAAGCATATAGACCTTTTTAAGAAAAATAGTGATAGACATAAATTGAATACAAGAAATAAACATAAGCTGTGTTTGTATGTGAGTCGACTATATAACGTCACGAATTCATTTAGGCAGCTCTGTGTGCGCATGTTCAATAACGTCCCTGACAATATACAAAATCTATCCTTAAACAAATTTAAAATTACTACTAAGCATTTGCTGTTAAAAAGGGTATTACACAATTTGTGAATATTTAGAGGACAAATATTTATGGAGATACCCAGAGAATTACCCACAAGTTTATTGATCGTTCTTTTTGAGGGAAAACTGTCTTCCGAATGAGTAGTAAAGTGGCAAAGCTAAGTAGTAAGTAAAATCTAAATTCTTGATATATTGTGACGTATTTCAAGTGTTGTTCATGATTCATGATATAAAGGTATATTTGAATTTGAATCAAGTGTACGGCGATTGAATACAACAGTTGCTAGTGAACTGTTACACTTACAATAAAATGCTATCTCGTTACATTCATAATGAGATCATAGTAATAATCAAATTCAAACCTGATTTGCGAAATGCAAAAACGTTAAGTGATTAACTTCATGTCATTTCCTATCATTCAATACTTTCACTGCATTACACGCCACGTCGTATTGTCTATACCGATCACTCGTCTGCTCCTTGACTCATATAGGTCGTGACTGAATTGCTCCACAAAATATTTACTCGAACAAACTGACTGATAACGTGGCAATTGCGTGAGGAAAGACATCCGTATCGTTATTGATTGTAATCGTCTCAGGTTTCGAATCACTTAACTCCATACTAACCCATACCCTTCTACAATTACTTTGTTTCCAATTGATGAGTTTACGTGTTGAGTTTTGGCCCGCTAGTTGGAGGCGGGGAGTTTCTAACGGCATTCGTCATAAATTTGGTGACCACATCCGGGACCTACAGCTTAACGTGTTTTCGAGTCACTGAACAATTGGTTTCATTAATATTACTACTGACCGGTCAATTCACCTTTGGTCGGAATTCGAATCCTGTAGCTTCCGGTTCGAAAACAATGTTTTCTGCTATTAGCCACTCACTCACCACGGTTATAACAATAACAACAATAAGGATAACGATGACCACGAGGATGTCTATGACGATGATGATAGCGATAATAATAATGTAATGCATACTGGATTTAGGATTTTAATTTATAAGGCTTCGTCTCTGTCTTGCGTTAAGAATTTGCGTTACTTATGCTAGTTAAAAGCTGGTATATTTCTCGGTTCAGATAATCTGCTGAAGTCAATGCCATGAGAAGCATCTTGCGAATATAGGGAGATGTCCACAATAGAAATGTTCTGTGAAAGTTTCGTAAATAGTAGAAGCAAAAAAATTAAAAAAGTCTCAAATTCGCTCAAGTAAAAAATCAATTCCTGTTTACAGGTAATAAAACATAAATATACATATGAAGCAAAAATCAAGATAGAGTATTTCGCTTTGTCCTTTCGAGCCGAGATGGATATTTTATGACATTTTGATAGAGTCCGCCGTCCTTCAAAACAATACGATTAAAAAAGCACAAATCTCAAAACCGGCTTTTCCCAGGGGACACTTCAAAACGAAAAGACAATATCCGAAACACATTTACATCTCCACCGACCGCACGGTGGCTCAAAAGAAAAAAAAAAACTCGGCAACCGAGCCTTTGTTTACACGCCGAAACAGAGAGAACGAAGTTAAGACACCGAAGTTACAGGCGTAATTGCGAACTCGGCGAGCTCATACAAGCGGGCGGAGCTATAGCGCCCCGCCCCCCCGCCCGCGCCTACGCCCGCCGAGGCGACGAAAATTGAAAATTCGTATTTTGTAATCGAGGTAAGTTCGGAGTTTCCCGAGAAAACCCCATCAGAAGTTCGGGAATTGTGCGCACAATACGCGTAATTGTGTCGCTGTCTGTAGCCCGATTCCGGTCTTTTCGGGAACGTTCGTGATCGTCTTCGGTAAGCGGAGTATAGAAAATGACGGATGTTGCAAGTTGTGGGCATTTTTAAAAACTAACAACTCTTTTTTTTTTCTAAACATAAAAAAGAGGAACAAAACAGAAAAAAGTCGACCTTTTTATGAAGTCGTTGTAATCAAAATGTCTTCATAGAAAGATAGTCTATTTCATAATCAGTAGGAGTAATCTCTATTAAACAAATTCACCTTTATTTAGAATTTTTCATAATAATAAAATTAAAATTGGGAAATTTTGTAAAAGAGGAGACTGTACCTAAAAAACTGTAATAGGATTTCTGAAACAATCGTTAGAATGTACAAATTCATGTCACTCTCTGTCACACTCTTACCACCCGATGAATGCAGGGATTTATATCGACAGTCAATGAATTGTTGATTCACGTTGTTGTCATTGGCAAAAATGCATAATATGCAACATATTTGTTTGACGCCCGCTAATGGCTTTTCAAAAGTTCATACGTGGAAGTTCTGACAACACTTTACTAGAGGCCATTATGCATGTTCATCGTTTCCTGTGTTGAAATCTTACACCTTATGAAAGCTAGGAAACGATTTAAAAGCAAAACAGCTTACACAAATGACTGTCTATACATACAAATAAAATTTAAATGTCTGCCTGTAATTTCAAAATAACTGTGTTTTCTTAAAGTCCATAGTGTTATCTATAAGTGTCAACCGCCCAATAAATTGTTTTTAAAATTTTTATCCGTCTATTCGTGCGGAGTAATCTTCTGAACGGCTAAACCAATTTTGATAGGATTTTCACTGGAATGTGTATAGTTTTTATCGGGCTACATACATATTTTTTTTTTACCTAGATTTAGAGTTCCGCGTGAAAATGGAAAAACCTGTAAAAATGAAATAATTTTATCGAGATCGAACCGGAGTTTAATTCGGAATCAAGAGCAAAACGAATGCAAAACTGTGATGTGACCATCCAAGCTACGGCATCATCAACGAACAGAAAAGAAGGGGAATTCATTATGTATCCGCACGGGTGAAACCGCGAGAGAAAGCTACTTTACTATACAACTATCTCTCAATAAACACTCAGTGTCATCAAAGCATTCTAATTCATTAATCACTCGCCTCCGCTCGGCATTTACATTTTCCTTGCTGATGCTGTATTCTTATTATAAAATAATAATGCTGCAAGGCTAAATTGTTTAATGATTTGGATTATTCAATAAAATTTACAAATTTCACAAATTACAAACTGTCTCAACCGTCTTGATTTTGTTTAAATTTTAAGCAAAGTATATATAATTTAGAATTACATTAAAGAACACGAATAATTACATAATTTTATAAAGTGGGAGTTTGATTTTAATGCAATTTTGCGTTAGTTTTGACATAGATTCTTACGAGTTATATAATATATTGCATTATATTTATGTTTATCTATAATAAAGTAGCATTTCAACGGAAACTGACGAACCGCTCTTATAAATGGAAGATGAAGGTTGGGTAAGGAGTGTATCTCCTTGAGAGAATAACATCAGAAATTCCGAATTGTGTCTACAATACACTTAACCGTGTCGCCGTCGATTGTGTCATGTAGGGTTTTCGGTGAAACGTCCAAAGTATTTGAAGAGGGACTCTCATTTTTAATTTATACACTTTTCTTCGTTCGTTAATTTTCGGGCGCCTCAAAATGCTATAATTTAGGATAAATAGCTCATTTCTCAATTATTATAAGTGGTACTATGTTTTTAATGAATAAATAAAATTTTGATTTAAAAACTTATCGATCAATCCGCTCATGATCACGAAGGTAATTCCGTACCTACCGGCACGAAAACGACGTTTTTAACCACTAAACCATAATCACTTTAATGTGTTAGATGCAATATTATTTTGCTATAATTTTGTGTGGAATATTTTCTTTGAATTTGTACGTCTTTCAACTGATAAGTAAAACGTGAAGTTAGTCTAAGATCGGCGCAAAAGCGACACAGCGTCTTGTCGATATATTGATGAATAATTCTATACCATATAATATTTTTTAATGTTTCGTCATTTATTTTCCTATAGTTTGATACTCCATTCAACAATTTATTTTTTGTGACCTAAAGACTACACGACGAGAGAGATCGATTAAAAGCCTAGAACATGATGTGCGGTTTTGTAAAATTCTTAGTTTTATAAAAGCCTCCAAAATCTTCAAATAAGCAATTTTACAAGAAACGAAACATAGAGCAGACGTTTGCCTTTAAAAAATATTTAAACCCCGAAAAAAAATGTATCTTAAAACGCAAACATCCCGTAAAGACCAGTTCGTTAGACCGGATTACCGCCTGCTTCTCTCCCAAGATTCCTTTGCTCTTAGAACCGAAATAAATACAGGATTTTAACTTCCAACCCTTCGAAATTTCCACCGAAACCGTGGACACGGGAATTAAGCGCGATTTCGTATTTGGGATTATCGCGGACTACTTCAGAGTTATTCGGTGTTAGCTCATAGTTTTCCAAAGCGCTCCCTCCCGCCCCAAAGTAAATATTGGTGTTTGCATAAAATTATCTTAAATAATTACCCCCGTCGTATTACTCGAGAGCTACGGCGGACGGTCAAAAATAAATATTGTTTTGGATGTAATATTCATTGCGAATAGTCTACGTGAAGTGTACGTATTGAATATGGTAAGTATAATTTATTACGAATGTGTGAAATACATCATCGATTTATACGAAACGAGCTTTCGCCCCCGGTTCCGCCCGCGTGGAATTAATTCATCTTCTGTATTACGTAATAGGTCTCGTTCCCGCCCTGTATTGCGATCCCAGTCTCGATTTAGAAACCGAATCTTATCAAACCATCCTAGAGGAACGTAAGTTATACACAAAAGACGCACGTACTGCTTTGATCTTGGTCTCTGTCTTGCCAGCGATTTCAGTCCTACATCGGTGTTCATCTTGATTTTTTCTGGACATTGCTGTCACACGAATTCTCATACCGAATGGTCATCACCATTCGGTATGATCATCACCATCATCACCGAATGGTGATGACCATTCGGTATGAGAAAGTACGTCAATGTATACCAAAAGTTATGGACAGTTTGTCTCATTCTGGAGGTTATAAATATATAAAAAAGTGAATATACTATTTTTTCGTTTTTGTCAATTGTCAAACAGACATGGAATATTCCGTTATGAGTCTTGATGCCACCGCCTCTGAGCGCCGTGAGGTTGTTTTTGGCAATTATAAAGGCTTTCGGTGGATGTGTACTCTGAGGCATTTCCGGTGGCTTACTCCACAGCCAGTTCCAGGGAGCTGTTCCGAATTCCTCCAACCATGATCCCATCAATCTCATACGTGTATAACACTGTCACTGGAAGCCCTTAGAATTGTCAAGGATAATGTAACTTTTGGCAATTTTTGTTTGTTTGTATTTTCCTTTGTTATAGTATAACGGAAAAACCAATAAATGGATTTCGGTGGAGCTTCCACGTTTTGGTAACTTGAGATGTAACCGAAAACCTAAGGGACATCTCAGGCAATTCTGCAGGTTACGAGGATGAAAGAAGCTAGTGCAAAAATCTTTGTATACAATAATAGCAGAGTAATTTATATTCCGTAACAGTTACGCTTTTACGAGATGCCCTTATCGGAGTTTGAGAACCAAAATACGATGAAAAGTAAAAAAAAACCGGACAAGCGCGAGTCGAACTCGCCCATCGAAGGTTCCGTACAAATTTGTAGGTACATATTATAAATAGTTCAGGAATCGAATCTCGTAATTTTTTCCGAGTTTTTTCAGAAATTCAGTTTCCAAAACCTATAATTACATATTTATAGAAAATTGTAGTTATACTAACAGTTGATTGTTGATTTTAAATGTATGATTTTCAGATTTTTTCTGTACTTGTAGTATAAGACGGTATTACTTGCCAAATTTCACAATATTAGGTCAACGGAAAATACCCTATAAATTTTGATTCCCTTGAGAGTGTCAAAATAAACGTTTTTTACGACCATAAATTGCCGTAATTTTGCCATAAATTGCCGACAGTCACATCCACCAGGGTGCAAGGAGCGTTAAAACAACCTGTCGGCAATTTCCTGAAGATGTGCCTTGTTGGCATGAAACGTACGTAGAACTAAACAATTTAATAGTTGGCGGAATTAGATAATTATAGTAATAAATAACACTTGCTTAGGTGTTCGATATCTGTCAATCCTCTGGAATCAATATTCAATCATTTGGATAGAGATTCGTAGTGGAGAGGCAGATTCGAGGGTCAGCGGTGGGTTGCATGCTGCATGTTAATACATGTTGCAGGCAAGCGTCTACTATGGATTTCCGCGAATTAACACCTCATACAATACAATATTTCGTATATGTATTGTGATGCTAAGTTAGGATATTAATTTCCTTAAATTTTTCTCTGAGAGATGTCATTGGTCTCAAATCATATAACAGTAGGAATAGCTCGCTTCTGCAGAATGAAAATTGTGTTAGTATCAGCGGCGTGACCCCATAACAAAATTCCATAGGTCATAAGACTATGAAAAAAACCGAAATAAAGTAGTCTCACGGTGCTTTCATCTGTAAGTCTCCGAATTCTTTTGACTTCACATGCTGCAGAACCAAGTCTTTTCACTAATCTCATAATATGAGAATTCCAACGTAACATAGAATCTAAAATGAAACCAAGAAATAAGTTCATGTCCACAATATCCAGTACCTCGTTTTTGACCATTATATTTGTGTCGATCAATTTAGGATTAGATAGGGGAAATTTTACGAGTTTCTTTTTCTTTCATTGAGCAGACAATTATTAATACTAAACCACTCGACGATATCAGAGATGGTACTCTGTCAAAAGCTGGTTAATGCCTATCAATCTTAAGAAGTAAGGAGGTATCATCAGCAAACAATACAATCCCATGACCAGTCTTAACAAGATGTGGTAGATCATTTATGTACACTAGGAATAGAAACGGTCCAAGAACCGAATCCTGTGGCACGCCTATATTGACTGCCGATTCTGATGACCTCTCACCATGAATATCAACCCTTTGAATTCTATCACTTAGATAAGACTCTAAAAGTCCAAGGGATCGACCTGTGACGCCATAATCATGTAGTTTCCTGATTATCTACCATGAGTGTCATGGTGAACGCAGTTAAATGCCTTGGATAAATAGCAGAAAATACCAATCGCGTCCTCTGAATCCTTCCAAACTTCACAAATCTGCTGAATAAGCTCGACACCGGCTTCGTTTATTGAGCAACCCTTTGTGAATCCAAAATGTTTAACGTTCATCAAATTATTGTCAAAAATATTGCAATAGTTGATTAAAAATAAGCTTTTCAAAAATTTTACTGAGCGTCGGTAGTACTGATATCGGTCTAAAATTTGTAGGGTCAGATATACTACCGGATGTAAATACTGGACTTACTTTACTTTGCTTCGTTAGATCCGGAAACACAAGAGAGGTGATTGCCTCTTCGAGTGGAAAGAGAATCGCAAAGTTACTTCAACAAACAGTCTGGCCCGCCGCATTATACGTTTTACGTCAAAATGTTTCTAAGAAAATTATACTCACGGTTGACGTCTATTGTTAGTATTTCCGACACTGGAGATATGGAGGGGTCTGTGACGGCCTGAGGAAAAAAAACTCACTTTAGAATTACGACCAACGTCAAGACAAAGGCTTTATCCGTACTTAGTACTATATGTTTGAATATAAATCATTGCTTATAACTGTCAATCGATACCTACTAATTATCAATGAATTTCCGAGAAATATTCACATCTATATCCTGTTCAAGTGATTGCGCACAAATCTATCTCTTATTTCAACTATTCTGAGGACATGCTCCTGTAAAATCATATATATGTACCAACAACATACTTATAAGGAGGGAATAATTAATTTAAATTTAGTAACTCGGATATCAGTATAAGGAAAGAACAGGAAAAATATGAGCATTAAGTGTCACATTTTTACTTCGCATGGGAGATTCTATGGGGAGAACCTATGCACCTGGGGTTGCCCATTATTACCTATATAATTATCCGCTGCTGGGTACAAATTATAGCATTTTACATAGACAATACGTGCTATCACATGTTATAATCTACTCTTAAATTCGAACGTTATTTATGAATAATTAAGGGTAAAATCTGGTTATCTTTATTTTTGAACAAAAATACATTAAACGTTTTGCTTCTACCACGGCGTTCACAGACTGCCCCGCACATAATTACGAAGCACATTTTTGTTTTGTGTTTTATTAGTGTACAAAAGACTACCACTAAGACTGTCTATGTGTTTGTGCTATGTTCTTTTCTAATGTAATGGGTGTGACATTGTTTTTTTTTTGCAAAATATATTTTAATATCGTAGATATTCTAAAAAGCCAAAAGGCAATATTTAAAGTGAAAATTTGAGGGGGTTCCATACAAAAAAATTTTTTTGAAGTTTTTAAGTATAAAGGTAACAACAGTAATATAATTAAGAATAAAATTTGATGTGACTATAGCGCATACTTTAAGTAAAACAACAAATAGTAAAAATCGGCCAAGTAAGAGTCAATGTTGCTCTAAAAATCTTGAAATAAGCAAAAAACATTCTGTTCGTTAATTCATAATACAAAGGTATTGTGTTATAGTAAAGAACCTTCTGAGCGTAAGTATGTTCGCACTTGGCCGGATTTTCATCAATAAAAATATTTCATATAAGATATCGGTCATAAGAAAACATTGGACTTTACACCTTTCCTAACTTTATAAGTACGTTTTTGAAGATGGTCTGACATCAATATTGGAAGTATTAAAATGTGGACACCATGACTTGTTGGTTGGTTCAGGAGTAAGCGTGTTTACCTGACAGGTGATCTCTGAGCCCAGGTCGGACCGGGAGACCGTGAATGTGACGGTGGCTCTGGCCTCGGAGTTGGCTAGAAGCGAGTGCGCCTTCCACCACGAGACCCTGGCGGTGGGCCGACCTGCGCGAACAGAACAACACGATAACGGTGAGAGGCCGTGGGGAGCGTGAAGAGTCTATCTCCTGAAAAAACGTCTTTGATTGCGCACGCATAAGCGCGGGGAGTCTTCATCTAAACGGAGCAATGCGGGAGGGACCCCTGAAGTGGACTAGCTGTACACCGCGGCTTCACCCATACGGACACAGAATTAATTTCTATTTTGAATATTGATAATTCTTAAGTTAGGTGTAATTTTAATTCGCACCAAAATCCCTTCACTCTCAACCAGTAACATTACTTGCCAAAACAAAATTGGACGGGTAAAATTTTATAATTTTTTAAAAAGTGTCTTGTTCCAAAGAGAGTTTTGTATATATTTGATATTGATTTAAACATAATTCTTTTTATGAAAAACCATAACAGCTGTGATAGATCTTTTTACAATATAGATAATTACCAAATTCCTGTAATTCATCTAACCTGTGGGAGACGTTACTTAATCTGATTACCATTGACACTATGTAGGCACAAGTATTATGTATAATCAATACAATGTATCTACAATAATGTTTTTTTCTATGGAGGCATACAGCAGTTTATGAAATATTGTTTTCGAATTTGATTATTTCAAGCCGTTTTTGACGTGACAACGTCTTAAATTAGGTTGCGGCTGGGAGTCACTTATGAAAAGTGTAACGCTCGGTAACGTAACGATGAGTCACCGAACGAGAGAGGCCGCCGAATGCCTTGCGTCTCTCTCCCACTCAACTATGATCGGTCTGCCGCGCGCTAGAGAATTAGTGCATAGCTTGCAAATGTATTGCAAGTTATTGTATGTATATTTGTATATAAATACGTATGTATGTGTAAAGGTAAAAATAAAATTTTGTTAATATGAAATTCAGTGCGAGATTCTTTGTATAAATTAATGTTTTAAATATAATTCTTTGTATAAATAAATGTTTTAAATTGTTACTATTATTTCATCCTTCTTCCTACTATACGAATGAATATTCACATTAAAATGATTTTACCATTCAAAGTCGTTGTCACGTAAAACTTTCGCCCGTATACCGACTTTACAGGCAACCAAATTTTATTAATACACTTCTAGATACCATATCTATACATTTGAAATCTAAATAAGACATAGATAATTTTAACAACAAGTGATTCACCTGAGCATATTTGCCTGAAAAACAGCAATACCGACCTACATTTTTTCTTCATTGACTCTTCGATATCCATATTGACTTTATCGAAAATCCTTGAGAAACATAAAAATCATGCAGGCAACACTGGCTGTCCGGCACTTTTTAAGTTACCTTATCAGTTGTACGTGTTGCCTGCCATAGCGCTAAGCACTCAAAAGTCGCATTTGATAATATCGAAATTAATCAAAAGTAAAATGACATCGAAATTCATACAGACCACAAGGATGAAGGCGACAGCTTTTTATTTCAACGTATAACAAATGTTGACTATTAAGAAACCTTGTGAAGGCCCTTTTTTTAATTTATGACACGAGAAAAAAAAACACGTCCAACAACAGCGAAAAGTTTCCCCAACGAAGAGTTAAACAATCCCCGCCGAATTAACAAACAGAGATTCGGATTTCCGTAGGAAGGGGGTGCGCGTACACACGAAAAAAAAAAATGGATGAAAAATTGAAAACAAAAAGGTTTCGCCCGCAAGAGGTTTACCCATGTCAAACGTTTTTTTTTTCAGCTCCTGGCAACACATAATAATTTCGTGCTCAACGCCTACGTTTAGATTGATTCAGGTCGGTAATTCATTAGTTGAAAGGGTTGTTTTTCGTTATTTGATAATTATAATAATTCGCTGTTTGTTTACTACAATTACTGTTATTGCATTGATATATAAATAAATATTTCAATTATAAATAAATTTCAAGTGAACGATTGACATTTTTAGTTTGCTTTTCGGTTTGTCGAAGTTAGAAGTAACAAAAAAATGCATTTTCGAATATTCTATCAACTTAGTCTGCATATGGTTTTCCAGGGTCCTATTTTGGTGATGTGATTGATATCTATTGGCTTCGCATACCACGAGATCTAAAAAAAGTACAGCGAATGGCGATAGCATTTACCTCCGACAGCTACACAGGTCAAGTTGACCTCAGCCCCGTCATCGTAAGGACCCGCCACGCCGTTCTTGACCTCACTGCCCTCGTGGTTTAAGATGATCAGCCTCTCCGGAGGTACTGCAATGAACACGAGTAATTATATATTTAATTGAATGTGTCAAAAGTCAACAAAATAGTTTGCCCTTTTCTTACACATTTTACTAGATGTTTAGTCTAAATAGCTCCAGTTTTGAAAAACTTTTCATAAATGAAGAAATTGTGTTATCGATATATAGAGGTTTGATATATATATGTCGGATTACGGGCTTCGGCGATGTTTTTGAAATGGGTGCAGCCAAGGGGACGTCCCCATTGCTGCATGCGCTTTTGTTAATGATGCGTTCTTGAAATATTTTAACGCGTCTGATCGCTTCGAATGCTCACGACGAACTGGCCGCAGGCGACATGCTGTGTCCTATTGTAGGATGACATAAGCAACGGCCGGAAGCGCTCGGTTTCACCGAAGACATCCGATTGGAAGCCCGCCGCGTGCGCTGCTCGTACAAGATAAACAACCATTGGAAGCGCTCGGTTCCACGAAGACATCCGAAGGTGCTCGAAGGCCCGCCGAGTGAGCCGACCGCACGCGTAAATATCGGTCGGGCGTCATCGGGCTCGCGGAGATGTCTCTCGATGGCACAAACAGCGTTCGAGTGTTTTCAGACCAAGCTAACAGGTTGAAACGTGAAGCATCTAACTAATACCTATCGGTTATGTTTAAAGAAGCAAATTAGAAATCGAAGTAAGTAAGCGATCAAAAGCGGATGTAATCGCAATGGTTTATTCATTAATAAATCATAAAATAAAAGAAATATAGTATCAATTTTGGTTATTATTAATTAATAATAAACAAAATTAATATTGTTATTCATGAACAACGAACTCATAACCGGCCGCGCGGCGACTTTCTCAATAAAATATTTATATTCTAGTGATTTATCGAGTAATAATCAATTTAAACGCGGCGGTATATATTTTAAAGCAATTTTTCCATTTTCCTTTCGTTCGGGCATCAGTAAAAACTACTGAATATACCGATATGGAATTTTAACCAATCGACGTAGAATCGCTCGTAAATAATCTTACGATATTTACTTTTCGAATCGCGTACATCCTACAACTTTTCTTTCGATTTATAATCCATAACACACAGCGAAGCGGGGCAGGTAACCGCCAGTATATTATATGTGCATCGATATCCACTAAATAGCGGTGCAATGGCTATTCAGTCCGGAGCGGTGCCCTTGAACCGAGAAGTACCAGGTTCCAGTCTTGATCATGAGCAAATTGACCGGTGAGTTTTTTTTTTCAAATTAAATCAAGCCACTCGCAGAGTGCTTCAGAGAGCCCGTTAGACGGCATTACTAGAGGCCGTCTCGCTTCGGGCAACGGAAAAGAAGTTAAGTTTCAGAATCGAACTATAAAAAATGTCGGAGTTCCATCAACAGTTGAGATAAAAAAAAATGTTTTTTTTTAAATAAAAATATGAATACAAGGAAATAAAAAAATCAATATTTCTAGTATGGCATAAAAATTGTAATTGAAAATATATACGCGAAAAAATCCTTTCAAATCACGACTAAAGAAGTTTTCCTTTAATAAAAACCTTACACTTGTCTTTACTTATTAACTTTAAAAAACATAATTTGTAATCGCTTACATAGTATGTAAAAAAGAAATCCCAAATTAAAATTAATTGGCATGTTTCATCCCGTAAGGCATGTTCAAAATATTATGCATAGGATGGTTGCCACAAAAAAGCACATAAACAAAATGTAACATAAATAAGATTACATTTTGAAGATCGATTCGATGAACATGGATAAGGAGGATGTGTATCCGTGTGCCTACCTTCTCTCTCTTAAATTAATATACCAAACGTTTTCATAAACGTCTGGATGTTTCGAATAAACGTCAAATATACGTAAATGACTGCAACGCACGCGGCACGGTCAAAGTGAAACATAAAAAGCGCTCTTTATCTTTATAAATAAAACGTCGTATATCCGCCTTTTTTTATTGCGTCGCCAGCTCATTCCGTTCCGTGTCACTCCCGGCGTATTATTTAGGCGTATTTAAGGGGGCGAAACGGGGAGGAGGAAAAATAAGAAAATAAAAAAAAAAACACAGCACTAAATAAGGGCGCAATCTCTTGCCAGTTTATCCGATTACATTAAGTACTACCGGATTTTCTGATAGCGATCTCGGCCAACGAAGAATAAATCCTTGAAATAGAAAAGCGGGGACGCTTTTGATATTCCCGCCCCTATGCTCGCCAGAGAAATAAGGAAAAAATATAAAAGTTCTAGGTGATTAGTGAAAAATTTATGAATACAGCCGAACGATTTAGAAGGACTTAAAAATGTCGTACCGGCAGCACAGATATTTCGCTTCAACGAAACACCTTTTATACTTTTGGAAAAGTAACTCGAGTAAAGTCCGGTCGGAGATACAGTTTGACGGACACTGATGTAAGCGTACGAGATTTGAATGACGTCATGTAACAAGTGTCGCGTCATCGTATAACCGATTACACATCTGTTGTGTTCTCCTTATGACACAAAATATTACCAACAGAACTAACCTAACGCAACTAGTTTACTACGTATCCCTGTTTAGATCTCTGAATACTGTCAGTGTCATTAGTGGCGTTGAGCCTGTTGTCTGCAAGTCACTAAGGAATTAAATCCCTAAAGTCACTAAAGTGTCACATGTGCGGCGCAAGTCATATCTAGCCATATTATCTTAAACTCCATTACGTACCTAACGGCTTTCTTGTGTTCATATTCCATTTCAACAATTTTGAAGATCGTTCAAATATGTCTCATTAAATAATAGAGAAATTTTATGTACATTCAAGAATTGCTGTAAGTAATTTATACTTCGGTATCTCGGAAACCACTTAAACGATTTTCATGAAAATTTGAATTTTCATAACTTTTTTCCAATTTTAGCTATATTAATGTTTTCTCTGGATATCATACGAGAAGAAAAAACTTCTTTTTTGAAACATTGTTTTGTACATCCATTTCGTAGATTTTGAGATAATTGCATTGTTAATATGATTTTGAATGTGATTCCAAAGTACCGGTAGGCTTTACGTAACCTTCTCGATCACAGATGACACGACAAGACACCGATTAGACAAATGAAGACGAAGGCAGCCAACACGTAAATTTTGAATGATATGGAACTCTTGGAAATGAACGTAAGCAACTTTTTCGGTGGGAAGTACCTCACTCTCACGGCGATCTTGAAAGTCGCTAAACAAAATTCGGTTGCCCAAGCGCATTATTTCTAATTTAAGTGAGTTTGGTAGTAAACATTCGCTCATAGCGGTGATTTATAGTTATATGATATGCACCGTTAGGTCATTCAACATTTATCAGCGGGTTGGCGTTCGAGCGGTCGAACTGAACTACTGAACTGTAGGTTTTTAATTTAATGAAACTGGAAACTTTGGCATCCGTGCCTTTGATCTCGGACGTTGTCGCCGCGTCGACGAAGCCTCCGACCCGCCCTGGATTAGTATATGGGGAAAAATGTAGGAGAAAATCTTTTTGAAGTAGGATGACATGAACCTTGTACATTGCTCTATTATATTGAATTGTAATACTGGTAGACACTATAGATCAATACAATACAGTTTAGTGTCGCCCAGTACTCAGATCCACTGTATGCTATGGTCTGCAACTACTCGTTCGTAGAGCGTGCTAGTATCAGTATTCTAATTGGCATTGTACTCCTTTGTCACAGATAACACTGCACAGTGAGGACAGTCTGAGTGGATTTATTTTTAAGTCATTTTTCTTCGTCTTGTTATGAATTTGTTACAGCGCTCGTTACGTTTCAGTAGTATTATTTCTTAACTTGGTTTCAGGCATTTTTTTCTACTACAGGTTATGTTTGGATGTATTATGATCTGGAGAAAAGTTATAGCATGTGTATTATTCGTATGGATTTTTTGACGGATTCCTTGGTAAATTGATTACTGTGGACACAAAAATATGTTTTTCGAAAATACATTATTCTTTTAAGAATACGCTAAATTTGCAATAATCTGAACAGCAATATCTTCATAGAATAAAAAGAAAGTATAAACTATTACTTAAAGTCTTCCGACACTTTTCGGTTACATGATGTGATTTTTTATAACAAATATTAGTGTTTAAAATCTTTTATTATTACTTATGCCTTTTTTTAAAGGTTTATCGCGATTTTCCTATTTCTTTGTACAGTTCCCTTAAATTTCTTCGAAAACGTAAAATTCACAGTTTCAGATTCATTGCTTCACTCGCCCATAAGTAATTAGATAATAATGCTATCAAAATACTTCTTATGTTTTTGAATACAATTGTTTATAATTTGATGTCGTTGAGGTTCGAATGAGGCCTCTGGGTGATCTACTTACCCGAAACATTATTAAAACTGACGATATACGATTTACTCAAATTTCACGTTACAAATATACAAAATTAAAATTTATACAAATATTTGCTTCATATATTTGCTCAGCTAAAAACAAATAATGTACATAAATTGAAAAATTCACTTTTAGTGTAAGTAGAGTTCAAGGCGGAATCGTACGCGACTGTAAACATTGATAGCACAAACTTGACCCTTCCACTATGGGACACGAATTTGTGTCCTAAAGTAGAAAGGTGAGCATATCTAGTATACGGATACAGTTACACCCACTTTAGAGATACTCTAGTATTCTTCATACGGAGTTGTTGACAAACATTTCTACTTGAGACAAAATTTTCGATTAGGTCCAATTTCGACGGACATCAGCTCGACTGCACAGCATCAGGGAAACCGAGCGGCGGTTACGAGTCCGAGATACCTTAGGGTTTAATACAAAACTTAGTGTTTAATGCGGATTTTGGAACAGCGCATGTTGTCGGTTATGATATGCGGATGCCGGATGTGGTTCCTTATTGTCTAAACATAAACAACCTCGAAGTCGCTCAATGTGCGATAGCTATGCGAGGTAAAATCACACAAAAAATCTGCATTAAAACCAGAGTAATTAATATTAAATTACATTCTGGCGGTTTCCAATTACACCTCTTATGGGATCTATAAAAATTCAGCCGTTCGAGCGCGATTGAATGACAATATTGCAGATAAAATTACACACTTACAATATATATGTGCATACATAATTACAAGCCATAGCCGAAGCCGAATGTCTGTTAGTACACCATTTTTCTGTCGGTATCGACTAATAGCCTTTCCGAGTACTTTAAGTAAATAAATATCGGATATTGCAACAGTCGGTCGGCGTGGCGACGGCATTACAATACGAACGAAGTAAATTTTCAAGACGACTTGCTGCTAAATATGAAACGCTTGTCGCGCTCCGTGGCCGGAATTTCATTACTCCGGATCGGGGAAAAAATTACAGGACTCGTGTATTATATTTTTGTGCGGCTGCACTGTTCAGGATTCCGCTAAAATTTTTTTTTTTTGGATTTATTATGTCCGTACTCGGCGACGATATTAATTTCGTGTGTTCGAGATTTTCATAAAAATCATATCGGTAGATGAAATATCTGCGTCATGCGTGCCGTCATTTGTAAATAAAGTATACGATTAGAGAAAGTTTTACAACACTCACCTCACCCACATATATCGTATTCAGTTGCGGTTTCGCTCCTTTCAATCATCATGGTCCTCAATCTTGCTGTCATTGACTTCCATACTTCAATTCTCAACAGAATAATTGATTTTAGTTATCACTTTTACGCTGACGGCGCAAGGATAACTTAGTTATCAGCGTATATGTGGTAAGTGACAGACAGCCCCATCGTTACTAATCTGAGCTCAAATCCTTTCAAATCTAACAGACAGCTATCCATTGAGAAGTTGTATATATTTACGGTGACGCTAAACCGCTGCTTGCTGATATTTGTACGACTGTGATATCAGTCAACGTACGTCCCGTTCATTCTGACACCGGCGTTGAAACCTCTGTAGAGATCGTAGTGCCTTTAACGATCCGCTACTAACACCACGCATGCATGCGTTCACCGTACTCTCACAAAAACAGCTTTCTTTGCGAGTAAATGATGGAGAAGAATAAATTTCGTAACCCATCCTGTTGAAGGACTATTTACTCAAGAAAGTGTAAGAATAGGTATCATTATCAGTAAGAAGTGTACATGCAAAAGATGCGGCACTTACGAAGCTATTGGAACAATGTTGCTACTCATACCTTCTAGGAACACCACGGCCATCAGGTTAGGTAAAAACCTGTCTTAAAATATTGCCTAAGCCACTTTCTTCTCGTCATCAACAGAAATACAGTATAAACGAAACTGCACGCAAGAGAATGAAGGGTTTTCACCTCAAATATTATCCAATTGGGAATAGACCGAGAGGAAGACTAATAGATAAATGGATTTTAAAACCGAATCATTTTATTTACAAGGCTAAGGGATGTCGTCTTAAATACGGGTTAGCACTTCAACTTTGGAGGCGACCTGAACCATTTTAATTCACGCGCCATACATACGACAGCAGCGTCAAAGTTAATGCAATGCCTATATATTTTTATTTTATACAGTCGGCCTCAGCCTTAAGCCCTCCATGCTGGCTCGGTGAGAGTTAAGACTTGTTTTGACTAGACCAGTAATTTACTCGAGTAGCAGGTAATTTAGTAATTAAACATGTCTGAACACCAAACATTTAGTTGAGTAGTTTAGTAAGCGATTTAGTGGAGTCGATCCATTTCATTCTAATTTTTGGGGCGAGTAGCGTCCCCCATCACACTGTGACTTGTCCACTAAGCAGCCCAGAAAATGTTTTAGTCGAGTTCATATCGACAATGTCGTTCCGCTGGAGTGATGAAATTGCGTCAAAGTTTGTTAAGAAATATTTAAGTCACGAATACCTATGCAATGTTCAATCGTCGCTTTATAAAAATAAACCGGTTAAACAATCGGCGTGCGTTGATTTGGAACTACCCGTAATTTTGTTTGCGGTACCCGTACCGCAAATTTGCGGTAAGTACCCGTAAATTTGCGGGAATTGCACTTCTTAAACAGGATCCTTAAGTTGAATTTGTGACTGCATTTTCATTAACAGAAAATGAAAACAACTTTCTCTCCTTCTCAATGTTGCGACCTGTTATTGTTGAAACACGACAAGGAGTGTGAACAGTTTTTGGTCAGTCAGGCGCGTTAGCACTTGCCACTCGACAACAAACCTTTAGGGCCTGTTAGGAAGCGCTGACATAGCGTGCTCTTGAGGCACCGAGACATTGTTTTACTTTGACTTAAATCAAAAACTCATTTTTCAATTCGCCTGTAGGCAGAATCGAACCGGGTACCTTCTAATTCATAGGTAACTCTCCTAACCGCTGTGCCACTGTCCTTTACGCTATTTTTACTGCATCAGTGGCGTTCGTATAGGACGCTATAACACCAATTTAAGATACTCTTATTTTAATGTATTATTTTTGTAAGCATTTTAAGTGAAATTGAGTATACAAGCCATAGAGAGTAGGTGATCACCATTGCCCACGGACCTTAGCAACCCTAGAAAACGAGTATATTTCTGGCTTTTTAGGAAAGAACACGATATCTGATGGAGACGAAGTGGGTGACTTTGATTCTCAGTCACTTGAACAAACTCAACAGCGCAACTTGTTTCTTTACTTCTGTATTCTGGAAAAGTGAGGTATCTACGAGGTCGAGCCGGCCGACTGTCGTGCCGCAACAAAGTCGGAGAGGGCACGACTCTAGCATAAAAAAATAACTAGTACAGTATGCTCGGAGGATTTCGACCGGGCTGAAGTTGAAGCGAGTGCGAATTCGCGCCGGTATACTTAACAAAACATCTATTATTGAATTTATATTAATGATAATTAATAAAAAATAAAAAAAAAGCAAACGC
The DNA here is from genome assembly GCA_005406025.1 of Eumeta japonica. Classification (NCBI taxonomy): domain Eukaryota; kingdom Metazoa; phylum Arthropoda; class Insecta; order Lepidoptera; family Psychidae; genus Eumeta; species Eumeta japonica. Next base: position 50,149 of record BGZK01001133.1, read on the forward strand.
GAGTGGCAGGGGGCGGTTGCAAGCGCTTACCCTGCCCCTCATACCGCAAACTTTCCGCTGAAACCCAATTGTGGTTACTGCGACGCAACTCGCGGCCAAATTCAACCCGGTCAAGATGATTCGGGCGTACTGTAATTATGATACCTTCAATATTAGAAATGAGAAAATTACAAGACGTCTCCATTAATTCTTTTGAATCCCCGTAAAGCGTTTATCTCAAGCAGATATCGAAAATTCCAAGGGGCTGACGACAAACGACCGACCTCCGACGCGTGACGTTAGTCGTGGCGAAAGTAGCGAGAACGTTAACGAACGTTATTAATCTGTGTTCAGATAAAAATTTAATTACCGCACGTTATTTATTCTTCCCGCGGGATGTTTTGGTCGTTTATATTATTTGCCGATACGGTGATAGCTTTTGACGTTTACAAATGTTTAGTATATGTGCGTAAAATATTCTAAAGTAACATATTTGATCTTTATTCACAATAAACATTATTAATTTCATTAAGCAATTCTTAGTATATATACAAATTTATTTATTCATGCATATTTTAAAAACGACTATAAAAATTTTGATGAAAATCTGTTTTAATGAAACTAACGCATTGCTTTCAAAAAATTTATGTATTTAGATTTCTCCCTTGAAATAACGCGTTTAAAATATTTTTTATAAACGTTCATATAGCGTCATCTCGTATAAGTTTGAGGCAATCGCATTGTTGTCATGCTTTAGATCCAGTGCTGAAGTACCGGTAGGCTTAACATAATGCTCTCAACGATAGATGGCACCATATGATATTAATTAGACAGAATGCGTTATGTGACATTTTAACTTGACAACAGGTAGCAGGTATATTTCGGATATAACATACTTATGTACATTACGCATTTATGCCGTGGGAAATTATCTTAATCCCACGTTACACTCGAAAGACTCCAATCAAAGCTCGATTGCCCGGGTACTGCGTTGTCAACTTTTCCACTCTAGCTCTGAGGAGCATACGCTCACAAGCTTTCCTATGCGAGACTAGGGCGTTAGGAGCTTAAAGTAGTCGTCCGCGGTGACGACGTTCCTGACAGACGGCTAACGAGTTCTTCGAGGTACGGAGCGAGTGGTATTTATTGGACATAAATTTGCAGGTCAATTCGCCCGTGGGGGTAGGATTCGACTCGGGTAATCCTAAAATCGGGATTTTAAAGAGTGTACAAGCGGACCGCGTCTCGTAAATGAAAACAAGGCGTATTTTTAATTTGCATATCTACAATCACATAGTTATTTGACAAATCTGTACAATCATGCGCCTGGCTATGATCAAGGAAAAATGCAGCCAGATACTGCCATGTCAACCCAAATAAAAGTAAAGAGATGGCAGACCGATCACATGATCGTACGAAGAGCGGCATTTCTTTACAGGGAAGACGTTACATTCTATGGTTTTCTAAGTAGTGTATTTGCCGAATAATGGTACTTGTAGATTTGGGCATGCAATATGTTAAGTAACCTGTAAGTGAGCGGTAACTTATTTAAAGATTACTTGATAGTGGTGGAACAAGCCCTTATGTGATAACATATCTGAGATAAAGGCAACAGTGATTATTATATTTAGCGCTTATAATAAAATGGAATAGTGCTATTTACTCTATCTGTTTAATCGATAGACAAATAGCATTAGGAAAGGAGATTATTCTGCGTTCATGATAAATATTTATATTTAACTGCGCTTAGTTTTTGACATATGTATACATATAATAAGACAGTAGAACCCGGTGTGTCTGTACATTGAAGGTTTATACCAAAAACGGAGAGAAGATTATAAGAGAAAATTAGTACATGAGAAAACAAAAATTTTCTCAATATTTTGTCTGTTTGTTTGCGCACATCTCTAAAATTGCAGGATGGTTTTTAAATCAGTTTTCACACATAAAAAAAAAGTTGGCTTGGAGTTAAGAAGAATTTAGACTTTGTATAATTTACATCGGATGTCAAAAAGAGATACCTTCATTTAAAATATGTATAGCCTGAAAAGTAACAAGGCAAATAATAGCTCTTACTGTCGAAGGCCTAACAAGAAACAATATTCAAAAGAGAAAAAAACCTAAATTCGATTAGGACTTGCTAGACTTATTGAAAAATATATAAGGAAGAGGGGTGGGGAGAGTTTTTATTTGGTTCCAGTTTTATTTTAGATTTTTATGCAATTTTATAATAATAAATTGCATTATAAGACATCAATATTGTAATTATTTACCAGATATATCAGGGTTTAATGACCTCACTGCCGAGGCATAACAATACACATAATCCATTTTATTTCATATTGAAGGGTTTAGACTTTAAGCCCTGAGATACGGTGACAATGTCCGTGGCCCACGGCTTAACACACTCGTTGGCTGTGTGGTACAATTTGAATTAAGTTATAAACTCATCAGTCAGTTTACCCGTCTTCAGGATGGAGCCCAGTACCTCCTCCTTTGAGGACAGCCTATTTGAGCGGCGAGCTTGTTATTGAATTAAAAGCATATATAACATTACACAGCAACATGTTTATTACTCATTTTAGATCTACGAAGTTGTTTTGCTAGCCTATAGGCCAAAACAGTATTAGACAGGCACAGGGATATTATATATTGAATGGGCAGTTCTGTTTACGCGCTGCCGACTTAGTGCCGCTAGGACAGTAAACATATTTTTCTGGAACTTTCCATAGGCCGCGCCGATCCTTCGGGCTTACGCCAATTTTCTCGTTCTAACGAAATACGTCATCCGCCTATATAATGGCGTATGCTTCGCCTCGACACGCGCAAAGAAGACTAACGATATTACCGACGTTGTGCCGTAATGAATTAGCTGTTTTTTTCTTCTTTTAATACCATTTCTTCGCCTCGACATAGCTTAGAATAGTACAGCACTGAGAATATGAAATTGCAAAAAGTTGTGAAGTCTTCGTGACGTAGTTTCGCTCAGTCATGGAAAGTTCCCTTCTAAATTGAAAATTAAGTCAAATACTTTTTTTAATATATGGGCAGATGTCTGCACAGCTACTATTAAGATCCATATCTTATCAATGTTATTTGTCCCAATAGTTGTTAGGTAGGGAATGGGATCGGACCATATTTAATTTTTAGGGTTCCGTACCTCAAAAGGAAAAACGGAACCCTACAGGATCACTTTGTTGTCCGTCCGTCCGTCCGTTCGTCTGTCAAGACGCTTTATCTTGGCGACTCGTGGAGGTATCCAGTTGAAATTAAAACCATACACTCAAGTCTAAAGTTGTGAAAATATCAAACTTTTAAGTAAACATTAAAAAAAGATACGGCAATTTATGCCGTGAAAAACGTATATTTTGACACTCTCAAGGGAAAATATAGGGCATTTTCCGCTGACCTAGAACTATAAAATTTGGCAAGTAATACCATTTTATACTACAAGTATAGGAAAAAATATCTGAAAATCATAAATTTGTAATTAAATCATAAAAAATATAGCCTTTATTTTTTAAAGTACCTAATCAATAATCGAGGTTAAAAAACGGTATGCGCAGTCATAATTGTATGGGTAACCAAATCTTTTTGTAGAATTTTTTAAACATTTACTAATTTGTACAAAAGAAAAAAATCTGAAAGTAGTATATTTTTAATTAAATTCATCATCATCATCATCATCATCATCGCTCGACCTTCAGCCAGTCGCAATGACTGAAAGGGACAAGTCCCGATACACCGAAGGGAGCGTAAATATCGGGGGGGGAGTGTAGATTCTATTCTGGATTAGGAGTGACGGGAGTTTGTAGAGCCAGCCGGTATTCGTGCAACCTTTAGCCAGAAACTGGATTAAGGATGGGTAATAGATACTATAATGTGTCAATAAATACAGTAGGAAGGGGCAAGTTTCTTCCATTTGTCTTCCGTTCTCCGTTTTCTTTGCTTGGTGTAGAGCTTTCAGTGTTTGCTTCTGGATGTTGGTGTGGTTCGTCCGTAATCTTTTAGTTTCTACGTTGCTCATTGCTAATGTGGCCTATTCCCTTTAGTTTTTGTTGTGATAAGTCATGTGTGTTCTAAGATAGCCTTTTTTCTTAAAGTTTGTTTCTTCAGTTAATCTTCATACTTCATTCTCTTTGCTTAGATAAACTTTTGGTGCTAGCGAGAGTTGGTATAGTTCGTCCACAACCTTCCTAATCTTTAATTTGCTTTGTTCTTCTTAGTTCCCATTGTAGTAGCGTTTGTATGTATAAGAAATCTGGAGTAAGTTTGTTTTCCCGTTAGTCTTCTATTCTTCATTTTCTTCACTCGGTGCAGAGCTTTCGGTGTCCGTTTCTGGGAGTTGGTATAGTTCATCCGCGGCTTTTTTCATTTCCATTTTGTTCTGAGCTAATGTGTCCCATTCCTCTTGGTTCCTATTGTGATAATTGAGATCTTGTCGAAGCGAGTCTTCCCATGTATAAATAGGACGTCCAACTTTTCTCTCTGTTGTAGTATATCTTAGAGCAGAGTTAAGTATGTGGGGTTGGTCTCTTCTTAGTAGATGACCGTAGTAACATATTCTTCTAACCTTGATGATTTTGGTGATTGTTTTTCCTTCGAGGATTTCTTGTGTTTTAGTTTAGGTTGATTTCTTGCGGCTTGTAACATATCTTTCAGAATCTCTCTTTCATACTGTCTCAGTCTTGTTCTATTTGATTTGGTTAATGCTACTACGTTCAGACCGTATGTCAGGGAGAAATTACCATTTTGTAAATTAACTTGGCGATTTTCCAGTGCATTTTGGTCTTCTTGATGAAGGGAATGAGACCTTTCGCATTGCGGATTGCCTGTTTACATCTTGCCTTTATCGTGTCTCTTCGACTCAGCTCTGAGGTCAGGTACGTACCCAGATATTTAATGGTGTCCACGGGTGATTAGGACTCCATTTATTTCCTGTGTTTGTTTGGCTATGCTCTTGTTGATTGGATCTCTGACTAGCATCTTTGTCTTAGTTTCATTTAGTTTTAAGCCCACTGAAATTAGGAGTTCTTTTAAGTTCTTCATTATATTAGTGAGAACTGTGGTACTATCACCTATAATGATAATATCGTCTGCGAATGATAATATGACGGGGAGATTAATTTCTGCATCCTGATCCAATCTTACTTCACTGACTAACTCCTCTAGAGTTCTTAAAACGTCGTCCAACACAATGGTAAAAGCCGAGGTGAGAGTGGACATCCTTGTTTGACCCTTTTCCTTTGGTGATACTTTGGGTTTTGTCCAAACCATAGGATTGACGTATGTTCTTTGAGACAAGACATGATTCTGTTGGCTAAAGTAGTATTGACCCTTGTTCTCAGAATATCATATAAAGCACAAAAGTCTACCGAATCAAATGCTTTTCAATGTCGAGTTGCAGTACATACGCGGGCTTACCTGCCTTCCATTTTCATCCAGAATTCGTCTAACTACAAATATGTGATCGTCCGTCGATCTGTACCTCATAAAGGCCGCTTGATAATTGCCCATAGTCTCGATTTCTTCATCTAAAAGTTTTAAGAGGTAAGTGGCATAAATTCTGTAGCCTGCGTTGCAGATTGATATCTTTCTATAATCATTCACGGATTGTGGTCTAGCCTTCTTGGGGATTGGAATTTGAATTGTTTCCACCCATTCTTGCGGAAAGGAGTTGTTTTCACATGCTTTTCCGATGATTTTTGTAACTTGTTTTACAAATACTTCTGGCGCATGCTGGTATAGTTCAATAACCATTTGATCCGGGCCTGGTACTGTGCCTTTTTTTCATTTGTTTGATGATGTTGTTGATGGTGTCGGTAGACGGTGATTTAATTGCTTTTTTGTCACTTTGTGAAATTCTGAACTCTGGGCCTTTGACTTTGTGCAGTTCGTAAATCCATGTAGATATGGGTATAAACCGTTTTGGCTGTTTTCTTCCAGTCTGCTTCTTGAAAGTTCTAAGAAATTCATAAGTCATTTTCATTCGTTGGGATCTACGAACTTTGTGCATCTGTGCGAAAAAGTGTTGACATTTCTCTTCATCCTCTTTTTCTTGTAGGTCCAGTAGTTCTTTCCTGGCGTCCTTGAAGTTCTGTATCGTGGCAGGATCTTTGGGAGACCTGTTCTTCCAAAATTTTGCCTTCATAAATTTTGCTAGAGCGAGTCTGCTGGTTTTCGATTTATTTTTGTTGAACTTCAAGTGTTCTATAACCGATGATCTTAGTATCTCATTGAGCTGGTTCCAATCAAGTGGGTTCTGCCCTTGCTGATATAGTGCAGTCAAGACTTTATCTTCAACGCTTTTTCCATATTTTTTTTGATATGCTGTCTTGGTTTAAGAGCGTATAGTCGAAGTTCCAAAAACGGTAGGTTGATGGATTATTTTTTTCTCTGGATGCGCGCTTTCTATTATTCGGTGGCGTATTTATTTTAGCCATTTTCGTTATTTCTCCGAAGATGATTTTGTGATCAGAGTTAGCTTTGTTTGTCCAGTAGCCTTTTATGTATTCGAATTTGGCGCCATTGTATGATTCTGTGATGATATGGTCAATTTGTGATGACCTTTGTCCAGAGCGCCAAGTTACCTTGCATGATCTGCGACCCCACGTGCTACTGATCACCAGGTTGTGTTGTTCGCAAAAGTCAAGTAGAAAGGAGCCCAGGTGATTTGAAGTGGGGTGAAATAGATTGTAGCCGACTACGAGTTTTTTTTTTTGTACCTCGGTTATCATCTCGACCAATGTGTGCATTGAAATCTCCAAGGAGCAATAGCTTTGAATCTGGGCATTTGTTTCTTATTAGTGAGGCAATCTGTAAAAATGATGAGACAGAGAGTTTTTCAGTTGACCACTGTGGGATGTGCGCTGTTATAATGAGCCAATCTGTATGATAAGAATGTGGTTCAGAATTCAGTTCCAAATGAACACCTAATACGCTATTGCTTTTCCTTTGGATTTTAATAATTCTGGATATCGCATTTTTCCTGATGATTATTCCCACTCCCCTTGTTTCTTGTGCCTTTTTTCCACCACTTAGTATCCAGATGTAGTGCTCAGATGTAAGTGAACCACTTGTCATGTGAGTCTCCTGTATTCCTGCAATCGTAACTTTTAAGTGGTGTAATTGTCGATCAATTAATTTCTTCTTATCAAGTGTTGCACAGCCTCTTACATTCCATGTGCCTACGATCAATTTGTGACAGGGTATTTTTCTTTTAGTTGGATCGGTGAACTTCTTATTGCTTTTGTGTCCATACCTAGTCCCCAGTCTTCATATATTGCAAGAGCAGTTCTATATGTTGTCGGCAGGGATGCTATCTGGCTCGGTCTGTTGCTCGACTGTGGACTCTTTTGAGTATTTTGGCTATCGTAGCGATCTTGGGTCTGTAGAGTGACGATGCTGTCATAGTGATTCCCTGAAAATAATAAGTATATGTTCCCTTGCACTGGTGGCCCGAGGGGGCAGTATGTAATTCTATTAGTATTTTCCTGAATTATATGGACATTGACTAGGTAATATTCCGCAGCTGCAATTAGGATGTCTTCACCGCCCCAAAATCCATCAGTAAATTGTTTTTTAATATATGTTTCAATTTTTTCCTCCAATGTTTGGTTTGGAAGCTCTTCATCCGCTATGTTATTTATGAGAGCTAACCTAATTCTCTGGTCATTTTGATTTTCTTGAACAAATTTGGCCAATTCTTTTCGAACCATTTTATGATCGAATGTAAGCCCAAACAGCTTATTTATTTGGTGTGCTATTGCTCTGTATAGACAGTTACCGTCTCCTTTTATTTTTATGATTGTGTATTCTTCCATTGTGGGTTATGGTTTCCTACTTCTTGAAACTTGAAACTAAAATTTTCTAGCAATTTAGAGGTACAATATATTAATTATCAGGTCTCTTTGCAGTTTCTTAGGAGTCTGTATTGTTAGTCAATTGATAGCTGATTCAATGTTTAATAATATTCCTATTTTTTACTGTTACTAATATAACTTACTAATCACTTCGCCCTCTAATGATTGATAATAATCTTTATAGTAGATGTAGTATCGTTCAGTTTGTAGTGTTAATCACTACAAATATTTGACAATAATATATATCTTATGCTGTTTTGTAATTACAGCACAGTGACTTATTATTTGTTGTGGTAATCCTGTTATAAAATTAACAAATTTACCAGTGTATATTTCGAATGACAAAAACAATTTCTGATTTCTCAGTCTCCTACTGGATAATAGGTATATTGTAGGGATTATTATCAAACGTGTATATATGTACCAACTGTTCTTGTCCTGTGGTATTATCAAAAGTTATCTATTAGTACTTACTATTTGTATAATAATAATTACTTACTATCAGTCAGCTCGAGATGTTTGTATCATATAATGATATGTATCATATAATGTATTAATTTTTTATTTCTACTTCATCCTATGACCAATAAAATAGTACTCCAATTGTTATATTGCAAATCAGTTTGTTGTATTTTACTGTTAGGTATAGTGCTTCCTTAGGTAACTTAATAGACTCTTATAGTTATGAGCGAAGCAGTTCTACTACTGATCGATTCATAATATGCACTTATACAGAAGTAGACCATTAACTATGTCCTTTAGTAATTGTTATACCTCAAGATTCTATTTCCTATAGTTTATAACTATTTATAATACTAGGTTATTCAGTATTGTTGATATATTGTGGTATATAGTATACGGTTATTCTACATACTCATTATCAGTCAGTAATCACTGTGTATGATTGCAATTAAGTTAGAGGTATGTGGGAATTTACACACTCTTGTTTCTAAACCGACCCAACTCTGTTGCACTTATTTCTTATTAATACTGTCTTAACCTAAGAGCTATATTCCTAGCTGTCTTTATAATATACAGTTAGTATCTTTACTATAGTTTTTGTGATGTGTAACAACAATAATATATAAATCAGTTTTAATTTTAATTATGTGCTGTCAATAAATATTAATTGAGTATGACAATCAATAGATGTCTGTAACTATAATTAACTAAAAAGTATGCATGCATTTACGCACTTATATAATTAGCTTAATAGTTAAGTGTTCAATTTTATTTTATTTTTTTCTTAATGTTTATTATTACAAGGTAGTGTTTAAAATTATAACAATGCACTCAGTGTTTTGACTGTAGTATTCTATGGTGTGTAAGAATAGTATATATGTAAAGCAGTATTAGGAACTCTCTATTAGTAAGAGTGGGAACTCGATTTATAGAGAAGTGTATATACTATTGCACCTTTGTTAGATACTGTCAGATTCGTTTCCTATGGTAACAATGTGTAAATGGAGCGATCTCACCAGGATTTCTTGATAGCGACGATCTGGGTCTGCCACAGCACAACAGGGCACATCACAGATTCACAAACTAAATATACTATTCGAAATTAATGAAACGTGTGTAAATAGAGTTCAAGTGTTTAATGGCGTCGCGTCGTCACTCACGCGCAGCACTTTTGTACTATGTAGTGATTGTAGTGTAGTGCGTAGAGAAAATATTTACACTTTGTGTTCTTAAGGAGATAACTAAGCTAATTACTCTATTTTGATAACACTAATAGCTAATTAAATAATAATATTGATTATTATTTCGAGAGCAATGCGAAAACACATCTGTGACAGTAGACAGCAGTCGTAGTATATTTTTAATTAAATTATAAAAAAATCTCGGAAAAAATTGTAAGTCTCGATTCCTGAACTATTTATAATATATCTGCAAGTTTGTACGGAATCTTCGGTAAGCAAGTTCGACTCGCACTTGTCCGATTTTTTTTATAGAATTAAAGGTGTACAAACGAATGAAATTTGTAAAAGAAGTTGGCCCAGATACGTTGGGCGAACTAAAACTTTTATTTTTATGTGTATGCGAATACAAATCCGCTTCGCTATATCTAACGCATAATTAAAAAAAAAAACAAAATATCTACAATCCAAATATAATAACTTGAGCACGGTTTGTTTGTATTTTATTTGTAATAGAGGCTCAGTCACGGGACACTCAATTTTCAATCTGAAGTTGATGGGTTCGATTCCCAATATACAGGACGGATTCGATCATGCATCTTTTAGCAAATATTCATATAATCCTCTCCTTTTTGCAAAAGCTTTGCCAAACTAACTATAACAAAAATATATTATTTAAAATATATTTATAAATAATATAGACACGGCCCTAATAAATGCTCGGCCAGTCTGCAAGCGCCGGCGCTGTGCAGACGCGGCGCGACGTGACGAATTAGAATTCGGCCCTGTACGAATTCGACTTCCACTACGGACATTCAACATGCTTTATAGTCCATCGCGCCACTATCGCGCCTATCGCGACGTATCATTTTCAAATAATAATCATTTATTATTTAAAAATAATTATGATTAAATTTGTCTCTGATTTTTCACATGTGTTCCATTCACTTTTAAGTATACAATTCAAACTAAAGAAAATTATCGTGTAAACGATACACATCCATGTAATATTACTTGCGGATTCGTAGGTTTCGCGGGCTATAGCTTATCAGTGTAAGTTCACGATTGATCGCAGCTGTGCGAAGTGGACCACTGGCCAGTCTCAAGTACATGGCTAGTTACCCAGCCCTTCGCTACGGGTACTGCGGACGATGACTTATACCTGCGCTTCAATTGTTGCTAAGAATGTCAGTACTTCATTTTTAGTTGGATGTTCTGAGCTATTTTTCTCAGAAACGGCTACATCACTGACTATGCCCTAGTTACTATGGTTCTTTGGTAAATTGTTTTATAAGGGTAGAAGATTATGAATATTTGCGAAAAGATGCATAATCAAATCCATCATTTTTACCAATTTCTCTAAAACTTAAATACATTGGAATTAGTTATTTAAATACTATTCGCTAATGGTAAAAAAAAATCCACATTTGGAGAGTAAATAGAAATTACTCTCATTGTATGTGAAATTCGTTTTCGCTTGCCGCTCCGCTCACGTGGACATAAATATTTTTTTTCATGTTTTATATCGAACGATTATTCTGTCAGTCATGGTCTCGACTTTGGTCCGCCCGCCATTCCAATTATCGTCCCGCTCTTAATGCGATTCCAGTTTCGATCTATATCCCGGTTTCAGCTTCGATTCAATGCCGATGAAATAATTCCAGAGCTACCCATATCGTTACATAGAGAGCACTCGTATTGCTTTCACGAAAGCTTTGGATAGTGATCTCAGTTCTGCTTGCGATTTTCATCCCAAAACAATGTTGGACTCGACCCTCTCTCGAGTATTGAAGTAAACAATAATCAATGGTGATAAGTAAAGGATTCATTCTACATTCACGGGAGCGAAGACGCGAGAAAACGCAAGTACCTTAAAAGATTATAGCCTATATTTTGTTCTAATGTAAAAGCTATATTAATATAAAGTTTCATCAAAATCTGTTCTGAAGTTTTTGCGTGAAATGGTAAGAAATATCCACGCATTCTCAAATACTACCGCGTAGTATTAGTAGGACTATACACAACGATGGACTTGGGGTCTGTCGTGTTAAATTACTATGAACCTTGAACGTACTGGAGTGTACCATCTCTGGCTACTCCATATCAGGAACAATATTATGAAATTATACATACAGAAGGGCAATGTTAACTTTCTATGGTTTCTCTCCATAATATTTAAAAGCAACGTCAAACAAGCTTAATACTTACTGAGGACCGTGAGATTGAGGCGCGTGTTCTTCGTTGGTGACTTGATGAAGTCCACACGACACCGGTACTGGCCACTGTCCTCGGGCCTGGAACAGAAAGGAGTATTGAAAACGACTTTTATAATACTGGACTTAGTTTGGCTTAGGGCAATAGTTTGTGTTTCTCAGTCCAAAATTCTCACTTCATATTTTATGTAAGACATTCTGGGAAGATGTTCATTATCGAACAATATCAAAAACGAATGCTAGAGTTAAGATAACTTAATATAAACATAGAAACTAATGGCCTGGCGAGAGACGAATTTGGGGGTTGTACTCCCCAACCACCCGATTTTTTTTTTATGAGCATGGATATTAATATCACTTTATGTAAATTTTTGTTGATCTCCCTCCTCGTTATTCAAACTTAGAGGAACCAAAAAAAAAACTGTAACCAATTTATGTATCACATAAAATTTTAGTTTTTCCTACGTAGACATAAAATGATGAAATTTTTTTTGGATAGGATTTGTGTAAAATCCGTTCTTAATCAACGTCTATTTCCAAAAAGAGTAACTATACCAAATTTCAAATCAATCAGACCTATAGTTTCGGAGATCTCATAAAATGTGATTTATTTTTGATAAAAGTTGCATAAAACCCGTTCTTAGTGAGGGTGTACGTCACGAAAAATGACTATTCCAAAGTTCAAGTCAATAGGACTTATTGTTTCGGAGATCTCATAAAAAGTGATTTTTTTCTATAAAAGTTGCATAAAACCCGTTCTTAGTGAGCGTCTACGTCCCGAAAAGAGTGACTATCCCAAAGTTCAAGTCAATCGGACCTATAGTTTCGAAGATCTCATAAAAGTGATTTTTTCTATAAAGTTGCATAAAACCCGTTCTTAGTGAGCGTCTACGTCCGAAAAGAGTGACTATCCCAAAGTTCAAGTCAATCGGACCTATAGTTTCGAAGATCTCATAAAAAGTGATTTTTTTCTATAAAAGTTGCATAAAACCCGTTCTTAGTGAGCGTCTACGTCCCGAAAAGAGTGACTATCCCAAAGTTCAAGTCAATCGGACCTATAGTTTCGAAGATCTCATAAAAAGTGATTTTTTTCTATAAAAGTTGCATAAAACCCGTTCTTAGTGAGCGTCTACGTCCCGAAAAGAGTGACTATCCCAAAGTTCAAGTCAATCGGACCTATAGTTTCGAAGATCTCATAAAAAGTGATTTTTTTCTATAAAAGTTGCATAAAACCCGTTCTTAGTGAGCGTCTACGTCCCGAAAAGAGTGACTATCCCAAAGTTCAAGTCAATCGGACCTATAGTTTCGAAGATCTCATAAAAAGTGATTTTTTTCTATAAAAGTTGCATAAAACCCGTTCTTAGTGAGCGTCTACGTCCGAAAAGAGTGACTATCCCAAAGTTCAAGTCAATCGGACCTATAGTTTCGAAGATCTCATAAAAAGTGATTTTTTTCTATAAAAGTTGCATAAAACCCGTTCTTAGTGAGCGTCTACGTCCCGAAAAGAGTGACTATCCCAAAGTTCAAGTCAATCGGACCTATAGTTTCGAAGATCTCATAAAAGTGATTTTTCTCTATAAAAGTTGCATAAAACCCGTTCTTAGTGAGCGTCTACGTCCCGAAAGAGTGACTATCCCAAAGTTCAAGTCAATCGGACCTATAGTTTCGAAGATCTCATAAAAGTGATTTTTTCTATAAAGTTGCATAAAACCCGTTCTTAGTGAGCGTCTACGTCCCGAAAAGAGTGACTATCCCAAAGTTCAAGTCAATCGGACCTATAGTTTCGAAGATCTCATAAAAGTGATTTTTCTATAAAGTTGCATAAAACCCGTTCTTAGTGAGCGTCTACGTCCCGAAAGAGTGACTATCCCAAAGTTCAAGTCAATCGGACCTATAGTTTCGAAGATCTCATAAAAGTGATTTTTTCTATAAAAGTTGCATAAAACCCGTTCTTAGTGAGCGTCTACGTCCCGAAGAGAGTGACTATCCCAAAGTTCAAGTCAATCGGACCTATAGTTTCGAAGATCTCATAAAAGTGATTTTTTCTATAAAGTTGCATAAAACCCGTTCTTAGTGAGCGTCTACGTCCCGAAAAGAGTGACTATCCCAAAGTTCAAGTCAATCGGACCTATAGTTTCGAAGATCTCATAAAGTGATTTTTCTATAAAGTTGCATAAAACCCGTTCTTAGTGAGCGTCTACGTCCCGAAAAGAGTGACTATCCCAAAGTTCAAGTCAATCGGACCTATAGTTTCGAAGATCTCATAAAAGTGATTTTTTCTATAAAGTTGCATAAAACCCGTTCTTAGTGAGCGTCTACGTCCCGAAAAGACTATCCCAAAGTTCAAGTCAATCGGACCTATAGTTTCGAAGATCTCATAAAAGTGATTTTTTCATAAAGTTGCATAAAACCCGTTCTTAGTGAGCGTCTACGTCCCGAAAAGAGTGACTATCCCAAAGTTCAAGTCAATCGGACCTATAGTTTCGAAGATCTCATAAAAGTGATTTTTTCTATAAAAGTTGCATAAAACCCGTTCTTAGTGAGCGTCTACGTCCCGAAAGAGTGACTATCCCAAAGTTCAAGTCAATCGGACCTATAGTTTCGAAGATCTCATAAAAGTGATTTTTTCATAAAGTTGCATAAAACCCGTTCTTAGTGAGCGTCTACGTCCCGAAAAGAGTGACTATCCCAAAGTTCAAGTCAATCGGACCTATAGTTTCGAAGATCTCATAAAAGTGATTTTTTCATAAAAGTTGCATAAAACCCGTTCTTAGTGAGCGTCTACGTCCCGAAAGAGTGACTATCCCAAAGTTCAAGTCAATCGGACCTATAGTTTCGAAGATCTCATAAAAGTGATTTTTCTATAAAGTTGCATAAAACCCGTTCTTAGTGAGCGTCTACGTCCCGAAAAGAGTGACTATCCCAAAGTTCAAGTCAATCGGACCTATAGTTTCGAAGATCTCATAAAAGTGATTTTTCTATAAAAGTTGCATAAAACCCGTTCTTAGTGAGCGTCTACGTCCCGAAAAGAGTGACTATCCCAAAGTTCAAGTCAATCGGACCTATAGTTTCGAAGATCTCATAAAAGTGATTTTTTCTATAAAGTTGCATAAAACCCGTTCTTAGTGAGCGTCTACGTCCCGAAAAGAGTGACTATCCCAAAGTTCAAGTCAATCGGACCTATAGTTTCGAAGATCTCATAAAAGTGATTTTTCTATAAAGTTGCATAAAACCCGTTCTTAGTGAGCGTCACGTCCCGAAAAGAGTGACTATCCCAAAGTTCAAGTCAATCGGACCTATAGTTTCGAAGATCCATAAAAGTGATTTTTTCTATAAAGTTGCATAAAACCGTTCTTAGTGAGCGTCTACGTCCCGAAAAGTGACTATCCCAAAGTTCAAGTCAATCGGATCTATAGTTTCGAAGATCTCATAAAAAGTGATTTTTTTCTATAAAAGTTGCATAAAACCCGTTCTTAGTGAGCGTCTACGTCCCGAAAAGAGTGACTATCCCAAAGTTCAAGTCAATCGGATCTATAGTTTCGGAGAACTCATAAAAAGTGATTTTTTTATAAAGTTGCATAAAACCCGTTCTTAGTGAGCGTCTACGTCCCGAAAAGAGTGACTATCCCAAAGTTCAAGTCAATCGGACCTATAGTTTCGAAGATCTCATAAAAGTGATTTTTTCTAAAAGTTGCATAAAACCCGTTCTTAGTGAGCGTCTACGTCCCGAAAAGTGACTATCCCAAAGTTCAAGTCAATCGGACCTATAGTTTCGAAGATCTCATAAAAGTGATTTTTTCTATAAAGTTGCATAAAACCCGTTCTTAGTGAGCGTCTACGTCCCGAAAAGAGTGACTATCCCAAAGTTCAAGTCAATCGGACCTATAGTTTCGAAGATCTCATAAAAGTGATTTTTTCTATAAAGTTGCATAAAACCCGTTCTTAGTGAGCGTCTACGTCCCGAAAAGAGTGACTATCCCAAAGTTCAAGTCAATCGGACCTATAGTTTCGAAGATCTCATAAAAGTGATTTTTTCTATAAAGTTGCATAAAACCCGTTCTTAGTGAGCGTCTACGTCCCGAAAAGAGTGACTATCCCAAAGTTCAAGTCAATCGGACCTATAGTTTCGAAGATCTCATAAAAGTGATTTTTTCTATAAAGTTGCATAAAACCCGTTCTTAGTGAGCGTCTACGTCCCGAAAAGAGTGACTATCCCAAAGTTCAAGTCAATCGGACCTATAGTTTCGAAGATCTCATAAAAGTGATTTTTTCTATAAAGTTGCATAAAACCCGTTCTTAGTGAGCGTCTACGTCCCGAAAAGAGTGACTATCCCAAAGTTCAAGTCAATCGGACCTATAGTTTCGAAGATCTCATAAAAGTGATTTTTTCTATAAAGTTGCATAAAACCCGTTCTTAGTGAGCGTCTACGTCCCGAAAAGAGTGACTATCCCAAAGTTCAAGTCAATCGGACCTATAGTTTCGAAGATCTCATAAAAGTGATTTTTTCTATAAAGTTGCATAAAACCCGTTCTTAGTGAGCGTCTACGTCCCGAAAAGAGTGACTATCCCAAAGTTCAAGTCAATCGGATCTATAGTTTCGAAGATCTCATAAAAGTGATTTTTTCTATAAAGTTGCATAAAACCCGTTCTTAGTGAGCGTCTACGTCCCGAAAGAGTGACTATCCCAAAGTTCAAGTCAATCGGATCTATAGTTTCGAAGATCTCTAAAAGTGATTTTTTCTATAAAAGTTGCATAAAACCCGTTCTTAGTGAGCGTCTACGTCCCGAAAAGAGTGACTATCCCAAAGTTCAAGTCAATCGGACTATAGTTTCGAAGATCTCATAAAAGTGATTTTTTCTATAAAGTTGCATAAAACCCGTTCTTAGTGAGCGTCTACGTCCCGAAAAGAGTGACTATCCCAAAGTTCAAGTCAATCGGATCTATAGTTTCGAAGATCTCATAAAAGTGATTTTTCTATAAAAGTTGCATAAAACCGTTCTTAGTGATTCTACGTCCCGAAAAGAGTGACTATCCCAAAGTTCAAGTCAATCGGACCTATAGTTTCGAAGATCTCATAAAAGTGATTTTTTCTATAAAAGTTGCATAAAACCCGTTCTTAGTGAGCGTCTACGTCCCGAAAAGAGTGACTATCCCAAAGTTCAAGTCAATCGGACCTATAGTTTCGAAGATCTCATAAAAGTGATTTTTCTATAAAAGTTGCATAAAACCCGTTCTTAGTGAGCGTCTACGTCCCGAAAAGAGTGACTATCCCAAAGTTCAAGTCAATCGGACCTATAGTTTCGAAGATCTCATAAAAGTGATTTTTTCTATAAAGTTGCATAAAACCCGTTCTTAGTGAGCGTCTACGTCCCGAAAAGAGTGACTATCCCAAAGTTCAAGTCAATCGGACCTATAGTTTCGAAGATCTCATGTGATTTTTCTATAAAGTTGCATAAAACCCGTTCTTAGTGAGCGTCTACGTCCCGAAAAGAGTGACTATCCCAAAGTTCAAGTCAATCGGATCTATAGTTTCGAAGATCTCATAAAGTGATTTTTTCTATAAAAGTTGCATAAAACCCGTTCTTAGTGAGCGCTACGTCCCGAAAGTGACTATCCCAAAGTTCAAGTCAATCGGATCTATAGTTTCGAAGATCTCATAAAAGTGATTTTTCTATAAAAAGTTGCATAAAACCCGTTCTTAGTGAGCGTCTACGTCCCGAAAAGAGTGACTATCCCAAAGTTCAAGTCAATCGGATCTATAGTTTCGAAGATCTCATAAAAGTGATTTTTCTATAAAAGTTGCATAAAACCCGTTCTTAGTGAGCGTCTACGTCCCGAAAGAGGACTATCCCAAAGTTCAAGTCAATCGGACCTATAGTTTCGAAGATCCTAAAAGTGATTTTTCTATAAAAGTTGCATAAAACCCGTTCTTAGTGAGCGTCTACGTCCGAAAGAGTGACTATCCCAAAGTTCAAGTCAATCGGATCTATAGTTTCGAAGATCTCATAAAGTGATTTTTCTATAAAGTTGCATAAAACCCGTTCTTAGTGAGCGTCTACGTCCCGAAAAGAGTGACTATCCCAAAGTTCAAGTCAATCGGACCTATAGTTTCGAAGATCTCATAAAAGTGATTTTTTCTATAAAGTTGCATAAAACCCGTTCTTAGAGACGTCTACGTCCCGAAAGAGTGACTATCCCAAAGTTCAAGTCAATCGGACCTATAGTTTCGAAGATCTCATAAAAGTGATTTTTTCTATAAAGTTGCATAAAACCCGTTCTTAGTGAGCGTCTACGTCCCGAAAAGAGTGACTATCCCAAAGTTCAAGTCAATCGGACCTATAGTTTCGAAGATCTCATAAAAGTGATTTTTCTATAAAGTTGCATAAACCCGTTCTTAGTGAGCGTCTACGTCCCGAAAGAGTGACTATCCCAAAGTTCAAGTCAATCGGACCTATAGTTTCGAAGATCTCATAAAAGTGATTTTTTCTATGTTGCATAAAACCCGTTCTTAGTGAGCGTCTACGTCCCGAAAAGAGTGACTATCCCAAAGTTCAAGTCAATCGGATCTATAGTTTCGAAGATCCATAAAAGTGATTTTTTCTATAAAGTTGCATAAAACCTGTTCTTAGTGAGCGTCTACGTCCCGAAAAGAGTGACTATCCCAAAGTTCAAGTCAATCGGATCTATAGTTTCGAAGATCCTCATAAAAGTGATTTTTTCTATAAAGTTGCATAAAACCCGTTCTTAGTGAGCGTCTACGTCCCGAAAAGAGTGACTATCCCAAAGTTCAAGTCAATCGGACCTATAGTTTCGAAGATCTCATAAAAGTGATTTTTTCTATAAAGTTGCATAAACCCGTTCTTAGTGAGCGTCTACGTCCCGAAAAGAGTGACTATCCCAAAGTTCAAGTCAATCGGACCTATAGTTTCAGAAGATCTCATAAAAGTGATTTTTTCATAAAGTTGCATAAAACCCGTTCTTAGTGAGCGTCTACGTCCCGAAAAGAGGACTATCCCAAAGTTCAAGTCAATCGGATCTATAGTTTCGAAGATCTCATAAAAGTGATTTTTCTATAAAAGTTGCATAAAACCCGTTCTTAGTGAGCGTCTACGTCCCAAAGAGTGACTATCCCAAAGTTCAAGTCAATCGGACCTATAGTTTCGAAGATCTCCATAAAAGTGATTTTTTTCTATAAAGTTGCATAAAACCGTTCTGAGAGCGTCTACGTCCCGAAAGAGTGACTATCCCAAAGTTCAAGTCAATCGGACCTATAGTTTCGAAGATCTCATAAAAAGTGATTTTTCTATAAAAGTTGCATAAAACCCGTTCTTAGTGAGCGTCTACGTCCCGAAAGAGTGACATCCCAAAGTTCAAGTCAATCGGACCTATAGTTTCGAAGATCTCATAAAAGTGATTTTTCTATAAAGTTGCATAAAACCCGTTCTTAGTGAGCGTCTACGTCCCGAAGAGTGACTATCCCAAAGTTCAAGTCAATCGGAATATAGTTTCAAAGATCTCATAAAAAGTGATTTTTTCTATAAAAGCTGCATAAAACCCGTTCTTAGTGAGTGCCTACGTCCCGAAAAGTGACTATCCCAAGTTCAAGTCAATCGGACCTATGGCTTCGGAGATCTCGTGATGAGTCAGCCAGTCAGTTAGTTAGTGGGAAGGTTAGCGTTATATAACATGTGTCTAACATTATTGTTTAATGTTAGGTTTCATTTATATCCGTTTAAAGGACAATTTGTAGTATATTCCTAAAACGATTCAAAAACAAAAAAAGAATAAGTAAAGCAATGTACAATGTTAATTTTAATCAAAACGAATTATGGGCCCATTAAAATGAGGTAATGATATCTTGTTCGTAAGCTGGCATTAAATTGTCAATTTACGAGGGAAATTCGAAGAACTTAGTAATTACCGAAATTAATTTTAAGGTGTAACAATTTAAAATTAGATTATTTGTGAGTTTGCGTTTTAAAAACTGAATCTCGCTATTAAAACTTATTTTTAAGTCTTGGAACACAAATTCTGCCTTTGGGCTGAATTTTAACGTTGTATGTAAAATAGTTTCGAAAAAAAGATGAAAACGATTTATAAAAACATGATATGGAAGAAACAATACACTAATGAGCGTTAAAAATATGGAACTTTGTTAATTATAAATAATATTTCAATTACGTAGGTATTTGTAAATATTTATGTATAGGTGTCTCAAGTTTTAACCGACTTCAAAAAAAAAAGGAGGAAGTTCTTTGTTCGTTTGTATCTATTTTTTATGTATGTTTAGCGATAATTACGTCAATTGTAGACTGATTTCGAATTTTTTTTTCATTTGACAGGGCATGCTCCCGTGGTGTTCGTATGGTGTGTTTGAGCCCTTCTTTTAGTTGTTTAAATTTTTGTGTATGGCAGTTATCATATAATACTGCCGAGCTGATGATGAAATCCATAGCGCTCCTTAATGGTTAGAAGTTAGGGGATAGTACTGCCATCTGTCGCCAGAAATTACTCTTCAATGGTTGTCAGTAAGACCTAGTACACGCAGAATTAAAATTAATTGCTTATTAATCTACCTGCATATTTTCATTCATTTATATAACTCCAATGTGATAATTTTAGCAGGAACATCGTGAATTAATTTAAGTGAATGAAAATGTGATCTGTATGAAATGTAGAACTTTTATATTATAAAGAATAAGTATAATTTATGTAATTTGTATAAGAATAATTTGGCAGTTGCATTCCAATTAAGAATCTAAAGACCCTGGAATGGTTAGCAGAGGACAATAAATTCAGGATCAGAACTGCTTTTCCATCGGCTCCGTTTATAAAATAAAGGAAATGCTGATTTTGTGAACCTTGGTTTAATCCACATGTAAAGTAGTTAAATGAATTATAAAGTCATTACTCGATGACTTAAAAAATGTGAAAAAAACATGGTTAAAAAAATCCATTTAAATAACTGTTGAAACTAAATTCCGACTACAAAAACAACTAATTGGTTGTTTTTGGAGTTGGTTTCAGCTAAAAACAAATCAGACACATTTGTGTCTCCTTAGGAGAAGTAAAAAGCCCTCACATCGAACCAACACGTGAGATTAGGGCCCGATATCCTTAGAGGAAGCTCCTTCCTGCATTCATTAATACATGATTTTATTACTAATAGAACTATGGGATTATAAATGTCTTTTTTTTTGTCATAAAGAATAAGAGATATTCTGTCAACTTTATCATAGTTCCACGACGAAGGTGTATACATGGCCTCTCACAATCTTTGTATATGACATAGAGGGTCTTCGACCGTACGCCCTTTAGGCTACCTAGCTTTTAATTGGCACCTGCTAATGGCGGTTATCACCGACGTCATCGGTGCCAACGACGCCTAACTTAACACTGAGAATGTCGTTCGATATATATGCATTCCTCTTAAATACATAAAAATATAGTAATGTTCTTGCAGCAGTCGCGGAACCCCGCAAAAACATCAACGTAACGGATCACCCCTCGCGATTAATGCCGCAATAGAGGAAAATATATTAATTAATTATTTCCTCGTGTGTTTTGTATGGATCATCCATCTTTTCATTACAACACGCGAAACTAATTGGTTGGAAGGGATCGTACAGGTCTTCGCTGCAGTGACCGAAGCCGAGACACAGTCGTTCAATTCAATGATCAATATTCATTGAACGGAACATTATAATATCGTTCAAGCACTACAACGTATTCGAAGCGTCGGCGGCTCAACGGTTTAGATGCGTTGCTTTCCAACCGGGAGGTTTAGGTTCGATCCTGAACGCGTGGGAAATGACCGTTGAGTTTTTAACTTAAGTTAACTTAAATCACTCACTCCGTGCCTCGGAGAGCACGTTAACCAATCGGGCCCGGAGGCCTGTCTTCGCAGTCGTTAATAGCCGCCGAGCCGCACTTGACCGGCGTGGAGGGCTTAAACTTTAAGCCTTTCAGTACGAAATAAAATTATCTAGCGTATGCTACAGTAGCGATCAAAATTTGATACAGATACAACGTATTCATTCTGTGACCGTGTACATTGTTATTCTCGATTTAAATGCTGTTCGGTGTTAGATCTTTTTTCTGATTTATAAAAAGTTAGCCATACCCAGATCCACAATCTGATAACAGAATACGCCGAAGCGTATTCTTCCACAATCGTGAGAGAATAAGTTGGGGCGTATTCTCCTGAGACTTAAATAATTCTCATGCTGAGGCATTAGAGTTATTTAAGCCCGACAACAAGAATGACAATTGTCAAATAATTAGTTTTGGCGTCTTTCATTTCTCAATTGGATGTTGTAAATTTTTAAAAATTTAATAATTTCTGCTGACTACATAAACAGTTTTTGTTATGTTTATTTA
Organism: Eumeta japonica; assembly: GCA_005406025.1. Taxonomy (NCBI): domain Eukaryota; kingdom Metazoa; phylum Arthropoda; class Insecta; order Lepidoptera; family Psychidae; genus Eumeta; species Eumeta japonica. The sequence goes on from BGZK01001133.1 coordinate 72,225, forward strand.
AAAATTATAATAATGAAAAAATTAGGGTCAAATGTTAAACGCACGAAACCGACAAGATTGCATGAAAAGATTGATGGGATATCAGTGAAACAAGAGAGATATGCAAAGATCATAACCATGTAGAAATCTGTAGTCTCTGCCTACCCCTCTGGGAAATAGGCGCAATTTTATATTATAGTAGACCAATTTTAAACAATCAGGGTTAAGACATTTATGAATTATGTAAAAGAATATCATTTATCATGAAAGTGATGGTGTGCATGTAATGCAAATTTAACTATCTGATTCCACTAACCACTTTCTATGTACAATGTTAATCATAACTTTTTAAAAGCTCCAAGTAAATTTATACCTGCAGCACGAATTCGAACTTGAAAAGGGCCGCTCAACCGACCTTTTTACAAACAACTCGTATTACATTGTAATTATGAAGGTTATTGTTATTTGAAAAAAAATCTGTACCAATATCAGTAAATCCGAATATTTCTCCATTCATCAATATATGAAACTAAACGAATAGAGGAGGAACTAGGAAGGGTTGTAAGGACAGGTGTATTCGTTTTATCATCTTTTTGATATATTTGTAAGTTTTCCGAATTTCCATACGATTATGACACATCGATTTTTTTAAAAGTTATTTTTTAGTCGTAAAAAAAAAAATGAAAACCAATATTAGTTTCATATAGGTCTTAAGTGATTTTACTGTAACTTTTTTGATATGGAACTTAAAATGAGATAATAGTGGCCATCGAAATTCTTGTAGGAATCCCATATTAATGAAGTTATATCTAATTCCACTTCGTGTATCTATAAACGGACAAACATGTGGGTGAAGTGTAAGTGAAGATTCTTGATAGTGGGAATAAATTCTCAGTTAAACTTTTTATTACTGTCATAAAAAAGGCTATTGTATAGCAAATGGTAGCACACGTAACAGCTAATGCAATGGCAAATGGTAAAGTAAAATAAAATTACAAGCGTGTCTGGTCAATGTCTTAAATATTAATTGTTATGAAAGAATTTGTATAAAACCATATAATGGTAATTATCAAATGAACAAAGCTAAAAACGGAATTGTACTATGTGCTTTGAATAGAAGTTGTGGTTTTCGGACAGAGATCGAGAGAGAGACGTGGGTCCATGCCGATAATAAAATCACTTTTTACCAACATATCTGTATTGTATCTGCGGTTGTAGAAAAGTTCAAGATTCATATGCCAATGTTGCTTCTTTTCATATCCGAAATACGAAACTCTAAGAGAAATCAGGATTGCGTAATCCTAAAATAAAGTCGCCCAACATTTCCTTTATGCGTCTCTCAAACAACACCGTGGAAGCCAGTTCGCCCCAGTTCTTCGGGATAAACTTTGGAAATAAAGCTGAACACACGCCATTGGCTTCCTATCTGAAAATACAGGAAACAGGTGGATGTTTACCTTCTGGAGATCAGGAAGTTGGCAGAACCGATGTGATTGGATATAGGTGAAGTTTTTGCACGTTTCTAAAAATGATACAATTTTTTATAGGACTATATTTTTTGTTGCATACTCGCCTAGGTGTTAGACTTATCGACGATTTGAAAATTGCACTTAGTCAAAATAAAACTTCGTATTGTACGAGTCGTTTTAAAGTAAACAAACTGTTTAAAAAAAAATCTACAGTAGTTTTATATGTTCACTTCAGCCATTGAAAGGGGTAGATCTTTTTGGTAAACCTTCTTGTGCCATAATTTACCACATTCATAAAAAAATTGGCCATACCCACGGGAGGCAAAAATGGCCCGCGACCATGACCAAGCCATCACACCCGGTGGGAGGTCGACACACGCTGCGATCTCCAGTTCATAATGAACGACGGAATTCATAATGATTCATTCATTTATTAAGTTATTTAATGTGCAATAATTAACGTAAGACAGACGTTTTAACACAGACACACACGCATATTATATATATATATATCAAAATCCATTTAAAGTTCATATGATTAAACTATTGCAAAGAAATTAAATTGCATTATAATGGCGGCTATTTCAAATTATTTGGTACGGAATTGTTTTAATTTCGTTCTAGGAGTCAGGATAGAAATTAGAAATAAAAGGGGAAACGTAGACGGAGGTGGAGATTCGTATCGCTTCGTTCAAAATATGTGACGGTGACACTGAGGGCGCTCGTTATTATGGATCAGCTTTTTTTTGTAGAATAATTCACTTTATTGTACGCCTGCCTGTCTAATACGACCATTTTTCTCAAAAACTGATAAAAATAACAAATTGAAATGAATAGAAAATACTAGAGGCTGTGTGATCCCTCAGAAATGTAAAAAAATCAAAATTCTAAGTCAATGCGATCAAAGATACAGTCATTTGTTGCGTTATTTTATATGCGTACACTCACTCATCAAAAGCGATAGGGATACTTTTTGTTGACCTGACGAATCATGTAATTGTAGAAAGAATTAAATAAAAAATCCGGGGAAAATCTTTAATAAGTAGTTATATAAGTTAAAAATATTAAGAATCCAAATCAACATTTCCAGTCGGTATATTAATTGTGATGTAAACATCGGTCAAGAAACATAGTGCGGTGTGTATCGAGACATGGGAGTATGTTTTTTGACATTTCGCTGTGAAAATTTCTAATATTAAATTTTTTTGATTGTTTTTAAAGAACTATCAAAATATTTTATACCGAACCCCCAGTACACGAGTCCTCCTCGCACTTATCAGGTATTTTCAATTCCATTTATTAGAGAAATTTAGGATTTCGCATAAAGATAAAAATCGTTAGGCTAATCACATTGTGTATAAGTTAAATTGCTATTTCGATGGTTTGTTTCGTTTGTTAAAATTACTTCGCAAATTAATAACATTTATTTTAATATTATCCAGCGGTATATAAAAATTAATGCAATACCACGAGGACTAAAATAGATTCCTATTAGGCGTATATTTTTTTAAGGGAATCTTTGACAACATATTACGATTAGAATTAAGATTAATAACAATAATTATTTATAACGCTATGAATATATCGGTGCTCTATTACTCAATTTTTTCTATATGTAACAATATTTATACTGTGTGTAATAAATGCAACTTGTCTAGATGGATTATATTTAGTTTTTTTTTTATCCGAACAGCGTGAAAATCGTAATTTCAATAATATCATCATTTTATCATACACCTGTTTCAGTGTTGACAATGTATTTTTTTGAATTTCTGTTTTGACAAGTCGTCATTTGGTACATAACTCATTATGATAAAAAAATGATTTGCAATTAAACCTCTTTTCTTCGTAACATCATTAATGATTGTTACTGTAATGTAGGCTAAATGTATTAGCATTTATGGATATGCTCTATCCATCATCAACATTCCGATAAATTAATATGACATAAAAATATATATTACGGATCACTATGTAGTTTTGATTCGCAGCGTTAGGTGTTCTACCCCGTGTAGTGTTTTATATAATGAAACAGCTTCGTAAACAATTGATTTGTTTGTAAATAAGTAGGCACATCGACCTCGGAGTTTCATTTACTTCCTCAGCATCGAACCCTTGACGTTGTTTGATGAAACAGTTTGTATATTTATCTTTGCCGACTGGCAACATTTGCGTTCCCGAAATAGCCCCGAGTGTACTTCTAGAGAAAACAGACGTAAAAGCTATTCCGTTTACATTACATAGCTGTATGTACAACTATCGTGAACTAATGACCTTTGTCTCGGTATAAGGATATAATGATTTCTGTTAGCGGCTTTACTCACAATGTACGCCCACGATCAATCGTTATCCCATTCTGAACATGGATTTCTACTACCAAAAAGGTACTGACCATCTTCCTCACGATGGCCCATGCGTGTTGAAAATTTCCACATGTCTTTAAAGACCATGGGTATCTTCCCCGATAGTAGATCTTACTACAAAGTTTCATCGACCTAGTACGTCTTGTAGTTAAGTTATTACTACTTCTAGTATATTTCTGTCTATAACATCCCATGTGAGCAATACCCGTTTTAAAGTATATTTGATAAATACATTGCATGTATATTGTTATTTTTCTATGCGCGAATTTAAGCATGGATACAATAAAGTCCTTCATATTTTATATCGAACCCTGGCTTTTGACTTCGTTCTCACTACCTAGATTTGGGTCTTCTTAGCCCAGCGTAAAGGTATAAATTGAGATAAAAAAATAACCTATTTATTGTTTTTTTAATTTTCTCTTAGTGGACCATTTTAAAAACCCTTTCACGTCTTACCCACATCGGCCGAGTGATCATGGCGATTAATTATTCATCCTTTTTTTTTGATTCGATTTTCGTAACGAGACACGCTACGTTACAAATCTTATCTCTAGGAATATAATTGAAAAACTGGTTTAAGTTTCAATTTCCCAGGTTTGTTGACTTTGTGGATATCGACTTTTCGTATCAAAATAGTCGCTTTCAGAAAATTCAAGCCTAAGAAAGTTAATTTAATAGATAAGGTAACCATGCAGAGTATTTTTAAATATATTTTTTTTCATTGTACATAAATACAAGTGTTTTCTTAGAAATATTATTATGATTGTGATTGATATTCGTGCAACAATTGCTTCTCTTCCAAATGATACCACATGATTATTTGGAATCGATTGCATAGCGAGAGTGCAGGTTTGGTACAATCTACGTAATGTCCCACTCTGGACAGAATTTACCTTTTAGAATAGGGTATTCGACCATGGTCTCTATCTTGTCCCAATGGCTGTTGGAAACATCTTACGTCCTTGAAGGTCTTAGTGTACTTTTATCGATTATAAGGTTTCTTGATATTTTTTTATTTCACCTTATAGTCTATAATTAACCGAATTAAGTTTGTCATTTTGTGGAGCAAAAGTAAAGGTCCTTACCGAATTAAAAACACTACATTTTCAGGCAAGTATCACTTATAATTAACAGCATAAGGCTCCCCCTCAGGCATCCACGACGTACGGTCCTGAGCCAACGGTGGCCCGAAATACTGACCAGAAAGTCAATTCACTCGCTGGGAGACCATCTCACGCTGTGAGCTTCAGCTCGCGGTTTGCACTCAAGAACCTTTCTTACCCTTCGGTTATCAGTTCTACGAACGATGTGTCCCGACCATAGCCACTTCTATTTAGTGTTTCTGCGAGTTACGAAGGATAGTTTTGTTCTTCTGCGGACTTTCTCGTTCAGATTTTATCTCGCGGAGCTCGAACATTGCTTTCTGCGTCGCGAGTTGCGACGGAGAAAGCAATGTTGTTTCATTTTGTCGACAAGGTCACGCAAAATAACAGTTTTTGACAAAGAGACGTTGCCTAGTTTTAAGGAGTTATAAAATTTGATTATTGAAGAGAAGGAATATGAACATTTCAGTTCAAATACACTACATTTTTTTTAAGTATAAAACTAATATATTCTGTCTGATTGAAAAATGGATCTACAGCAAGAATATTTTTGGACGACCATTATAAATGATCTGAAATTTCGACTCAATTCACAAGAATAATTAGAAAGACCTCGAATGGCGTTCAAAGACAGAGGCCCTTCGCTAGTTCGATGAACTTTGTGGACGAAGAAATAAATGGTCATCGTTTAGCTGTTACAGAAGAAAACGTGATAGCAGTGAAAATTTTATTCATGAGAATAGGCGAATTGCATACAAAGAGACTTAGTAGATTCAGTCGGAAAGTGTGCATGATGTTCTACATTTCTCACAATCTTTATGTCAGGAGAATAATTTTACCCTGGGTACCGCACGATCAGAAGTGAACTTCCAGCGCATTCAAAAATGCGAAAAGATGGAGCATGAACCTAAAAATATTGATATCGAAATGAAGGCATTTTACGAAAGGCGCCGTCATAGGATCACGGCAGGCATTTTAAGTTGTATTCAAACCGCCGTTGCCAGTACAGCATATCTTCAGGAACAGACAGGCAGCCACATCTACTGGCGTGGCGGGAGTATTAAAACTACCAACAGATGCGTTTCCAACCATCATACGTGCAGATTGTATTGGTCCGAAAGTTGTATTTATTTGATTTGCGGGTAAAATAAGTATTCTTCAATTTCTTAGGTGCTCAATATCTATCTGTTAATGCTTTGGAATCAATATTCAGTTGGTTGGATGGCTATTTGCAATGGAAGAGGTGATTCGACGGTCAGCGGTGAGTTGTATGCTGCATATTACCAAATGTGGCAGGCAAGAATTCAATACAAAATGTGTTATCGTAATAAGGAGTGACGTCATCTTAGCATCGATGTAAAGGATCACAAGTTGACGCAAGTCGTTATTGTCGTACATAAACACATCTATGCCGCGGCTTAAGTGCTTATGCCGTACCGGGAGCTCAACTTAGAGCGGTAGTGATCCGTTAATTATCGCACTCCTGTAGAGTACACACATGATTTCCTATATGTGCACACAGCATTCATCTTCCTCGTAACCCTTTCTAATCTCCCATGCGAAGGTATCACGATAGCGCATGCGTATTTTTTTTATGTCGGATCTATTTTGTTGGTAAGACTAGATTAATGGCGAATTTTGTTTAAGGGGTGGTTTCTACATTAATCATGACCTAATTTTCGCAGTGTATCAACACACTTTGCGTTTTCGTTTATGATTTTGTGCTTTATATGTGTGCAAATATATACAGACAGTCGTACACAATAAAAATCAATGTTCTGGTTTGTAATTAGTTTATTAATATCTCATGTATAATTTCCTTTCTTTACTTTCAATGCAAAGAAACAGTAACACACACACACACACAACACACAGTAAACAGTTCAATCCAGTATCTTTTACAGCACATGATTCCCTACTAATTATTGTGGCAATTTTATAGACTTTCTTCTTACATCCACGGGAACCAAGTCGTGGGTGGAATGTTTCAAATAAAAATACTACTAGAGTCATCTCAATTTACAAGGACGTGATGAATTACCTGAGCTTGGTCAGGACGAGCACGGCGGGCCTGGTGTCCGCCCTGAAGGTGGCCCTGGAGCCCAGGGTCGCGCTGTCGCACCAATGGGTGGTTCTTCCGTCTCTCGAGTCTAGTCTGTAACGAATGCATCGATCTTGAACCGTATGGACCTCAAAATAAGTATCACTGAATTAGTCGATTGACTAACCCTGGCTCGGTGGTTAAAAACGTTGCTTTCGAACCAGTATGTACTAGGTTCGAATCCCGTATATGAGTATACAAACCGAGGAGTTTCGAACTTAAATTAAGCCCATTGCTTAGTGCCTCGGAGAATACGTGATGCCGTTAGTCCTGTATATTGCCAATGACATATTGGTGACAGTGCGCCGTTCGCAGTCCGCGACTCCATTGGTCAGTGTGGAAGATTTAAGGTTCAAGTCCATCGATACGAAATAAAACCATTGTGAGTGGACATGCCTTAGCAGTGAGTTGGATGAAAAACTTGAAACGAAATCCCAATTGATGATGCAAAACTTGAATACTGTACCTCAATAACGTATGAATTTGATAGTTTTTTTGTAATTAACATATATTATTGTGGTTTTCTTTGCAGTGGAACTTATGTTTCTACGTGCATCCGTGCTATGTTCTGTTAATAATCAAGCGTAATGCTAAATTAAAGCACCAGAGACAAAAAAATCAATCAACAAACGATTATGCCCAAATGCTATAAATTGGGTAGTGGCCTCATAGAGGTTTAAGCCAACGAGAACTCGCGATCGATTTTCCTGCCCAGCGTGGTGATTGTAGAGATGGTCCGTGGACGGGATTACGTTCGCCGATGCTCGGTTTCGAATCTAGAGGTCATAATGGAACGATACGAAATTTTGCATAACGTCAATGGATATGCAGATCATTACAGATGGGTTTATATGTCATGCGCACAAAATTCATTATATCGTTGTGATGAAAAAATAATTTACATATAGAGAGATACAAGGGATTATGGGATCTCTGAAACTCTTCACTGACCCAAAACCTTGTGGGACATCACGTTTTCAATTGAATACTAATTCAAGCGATATAAAATGTTGGCTATTTATGATGTAGTTATTTAGAAACAGTACATGAATATTTTAATATTAAAGGATATATTTTTTATTCATATTTAAATTAAAAAGAATTGAAATTCAATCCATCGAATCAGCACAAGAACGTTGTTTAATACCCTCTTCTCGGAGGTTCTGCTGACGCTTCATAAGCGGTTGTGCAAATATTTAGCAGCGAAAATTATTATCGCCTTGTCGTCATTATACACTAAACAATTTGCCGAATACAAAACGTGTTTAAATAGTTATTTACAAGTAAAGCAGTTTATAGCTATATTTCCTGACAATATGACGACAGCAGTTTACATAATATTAATTGTTTATGGTTGAACAAATGTTTTGTTCAAATTATATTTATATAGATACATTAATAGGGAATATATCAACTTATGTTAAACTGCAATTTCATGTGTCTAATGGAAATATTATTATAATATTACATAGCTCATTGCATCATTAGGGTATGACCTTTTGTAACATACCCGATGTATTAATGAACGTATTGCTTTATTCCTTGATGCTATGTTACATGTTTAGTTACGTGCAGGGTACACGAATCGGGTGTTATATTTAAACCCTTCAGGCGTTTTAAGGTTGCGGCGCAATGCGAGCGTTCAATGTTCAATTCGTTGATTGAAGGATTGATTTCGTTTCCATTGAATACGCTTTAAGAAAATAATTAGATGTTAGTGATAGAAAGTGTACAAAAAAATAAACGGTTTTTTTTTTGGGTGTATTTATTTCAATTATGTATTCATTTCAATATATTATTTACGTAACGTGTTAATTGGTGATTAAAAAAAATGTCTTATAAACGATAGGTCAATTAGAAGTGATGTAAATTAAACGTTCAAACAGCATCAGGAAATAATGTATGCCACAATTATATTTGCGATACAAATATCTATCGATTTATCGAAAAAATTATGGTTTTCAGAAAAAATAAATTCACTAGTAATTTTAAATGTATAGTAGTTAAAAGTATGATTAGAAAAAAGTATGAGTAGAAAAAATGCATAAACCCAGTAAACTTTAGTAAATCAAATCAAAAATATCGTTATTTCGTAGGTATTGAAATAACACTTGAAATACATCATTAATAAATTATTTTCAACATTACCACCCATTCCAAATACTGATTCACTAAGAGAAGAATGGGCAGGAAACTCAAGGCTTACTCTTTTTATTCATCAATACAAAGGATTTAGTAATTGACAATTTAGTCGATGTTTAAAAATAAAACGAAGTAACCCGATAGCCGAGCAGTTCAATCCCAAGGTTTTTTTCATTAAGATATTCAGGCACGGTATAATAGCTCTTGTCATATAACTGTCCTTTAACTAAACGTTTAAACTCAGTAAACCAGAAATTACAACTTGTAAGGCATACATTACTTTAGAGTTTAACACATAATGAATACTAAATTGTGGTTGAATGGAACGTTGTGAGTGTAGGTAGCGCTAGCGCAGGTTCCTCTCAGGAGAGATCCAAATTTTACTCGAAAATCCGATACACGGTAAAAGCGGGCTTATCATAAATAAATACGCACACGTATAATAAACGAGTTCCCTAATTAATTCTCTGATACCGGATATATATTTATGAAAATATTTATATAATACTACAAACTGCGTCGTTCGAATCGAGAGCGAAAAATTATTTATCAATTTCGAAGACACACGACAGCTATTCCTCCCATATTTTTTAATTTATAAACATTCTTCTAAGAGCGTTTTAAAGATAAAGGTATCATGAAAAATAACTTCTTTTAAATGTTTAAATTTTTATAAGTTATTCGCTGTTGTAAAGCTGGGTGGAAGTATAAAATATGTACGTTAAGCCGAAACGCCAAGGGCTGAGTTTGTTGAGTTTACAGAACGAATGTATCAGCGAAGCGATCCGGATGCTTCATTATGTTTTTGAAGTGAACACTTCTTAAGCGCGTTGGGCGATTTTTGTATGGGTCAAGTGTTACGAGCTCGCGTCACTGACATGTTAATATTCGCGCGTACAAGTGTTTATACAACCGAGAGTAAGATAAATCCAACTTATTATTTATTAGCATCCTCTGTCCTCGTTGAAAGCTACTGCGTAATACGTATCTACATAAAGATTTTCGACTATCTTGTATATAACTTTTTTTTTGAAACGTTAAATTTTGGTACTGAAACTAATACGAAAATCGAAAAAAAAGTATTGTTTCAGTCTTACGTTTTCATTTATGTCGGCAGTGTCCAATGACTGACCCTATTTTTTATAAGCTCACGACGTCATTTCCAATATGGGGTTGTCAGAGACGGCACAGCTCATACATATCGCAGTTTTGACTCCGACCTGTCAAGTTGTGAACTCGTTTCAGCGTCCAGGTTCTATAGGTGTAAATTGTCATCTAGCCTCGAAGGGTGAGCTTCCTTACCTAGTTTCCATTGCAGTTAGCCAGCCGTATAGTTGAATAAACAAATACACTTAAGTTTATAAAACTGAAAACTAACATATTCGGGATCAAAGCCAGGTCGAAAGCCGAATGTCTTACCAGCGAGTCATCACTGTTTTCTTTTATTTAAATTATAGGTTAATTTTGTTAAATTAGATACACTAACTTTGGAAATATTAATATGACAATGTTTCTCGGGTTAAATTTACAATTTGCACTATGTTTCCTGAGCGCTTTTGTTTTAGCAATTGTATTCAATGCCGGACACTGATTTTGGGTCACCTATAGGTCACCGACAGTGTCTCGCGACTTTTCTCGGGTTGTCAGTTTATCTGGGTAGTTGGGTGATCTTCCTAACGACATCCAGGTCATAGTCGCTATTCGTGAATTTTTCTTCGCCAGAGGTTATATAGTTTTACAAACGATGTAGAGTCCGTTGACAATTAGTTTTATTGATTCTCCTAAAAATGTCGGTTACTTTGGTCCTTCATTCTTCAAATATAGCTTTTATTTTGCATATTTAGTGACTTTGAATTCTTTCCTGGTCTAACAGTAAGAGACCATGTTTGTCATTCTTAGATATATATCATCACTGTCAGTACGCACATTCAAGACTAGTGATTAGGTGCTAAAATATGTTGGATTTGAAGATCCAACTTAGCTCCAATATGTTGTTTAATTAAGTTGAATTCTTCATGTGACTTTTTATGGAAGTCAATTTTCTCTAATTAAACAATACATTCTAAGTAGATGTATTTATCAGCAATTGCGATTGAAGAGATCTTAGCTATCACTAAAACAGGTACAATATTCGTGGTCTTTGGATATAATTTTCATTTTTTCTATGTTCATTAGATTCGCTTCTTAAAAAAAATTACTGAGGTTCTTGGGCGAAGTGTCGAGGTCATTCAGCTATTCCTCTATTATGATTAGGTTGTCGGTGATTCAGAGATGAATGATGTGTAGACTCTTGATGATGATGCATTATTGCATGCAACACCAAATCTTGAAAACGTCTCCCAACGCTGTGGTGACAAATTAAGGAGACATGACATCGCACATTTCTTCGTCATTGGATCGATTTCTTCGTTTCATTCTGATCTACTCGCCTTTGTATTAAGTACTTAAAACAATTTCTGAAATCCATTGAACAGGCTTTGTAAATTAATTTTAACTATAGGTATATCGAAATCAATCAGAATTGACAATAATTGATTGATTTCGGCACCAACTAAAATTGTTTTCATTGGAGCCGGTACTTCATTATTTGTTACTAGAGTAGGAATCGTCGCTTAAAACATAACATACGAAAAAGAAAATGAACGTAACGACAACTTCCTTTTTAATTTTCTCCAATATTAGCTGATTCAGCATAATTATCACATATACCTATCAGGTACTCTAATGCAGAATTTCTGAGAAAACCTTTGTCGAATTATAATGTTCATATAACAATTACCATTCTACATTGGAAATTTTCATTTCCATGAATTTTTTAATTTCATTTTCTGTATTGTTCTGTCACTCAATGGAAACATTTCTATCCTGTGTTTTTTTTTTCATTTCAAAATGAAGGATTATGACCGTAAAGGGCTCCACTTTACCTCAGTGCGCGTTGGGGAATGACCATTATTACGATGCGATAATAACGTCCGGAATCAACAGCTTAATGCACTTTTGGAATTTACCAACACGCTGTTGTCAGTATTTGCATTCTGTACCTTGAGACTTGAAGCGACTCCCCGAGCACTCGGCCTCCGACGCGCGTACATAGTGTTGTTTGCGAAACCAAAATGAACATTCAGGGTTTTTGTGAATAGATGACATAAAAAATGTTTATGAACATGATATATTCTGCGCCATAACGGCTCGCTAGAGCCCTACAAACGTGAGAGCTCTGGTAGTATGAATCTGCCCAGCCTAGTGTTTAAATCACGTCATATTAACGAAAAGCCTTACATGACATTTTTTAAGATTCGTATTAGACAGCGGGTTGCCTCAAACCGTTTATTTTTACTAAGTCTATTAGTACACTAAAATTGATTTACATTATAATATAAAAAAAATTAAAATAAATCTATTTTAATTAAGTTTTCTTTTCTATTATTTATCTTATCTAAACTACAACAACCTTTAAAAATACTTGCTAAATTTTCTTTAAAATGACAGTTCTAAATACATTGATCATATATCAAAATTTAAAATGAATGTACTTTGAGTAAAAAATTCCAATACAAAGCGTATTACACAATGTAAATTGGCCCATGAGCGCAGTTGTTCCGCGTGACTTCCTTCTTAGATCCGTGATGGTCAGATTACGTCGCGGTCACTTTGAAACATAATAAGGCTTAAGTTATACAATCTGATTGTCAGTCTGTAGTGCGTCTCGATGACGCTAATAGAATAACATGATACGTATTTAAATGAAAATCGAGCCTATGGTCAATATGAAACAAAAATATCAAATGAACCGTTAGATACGTATATAGAAAGAAAGATAGGATAAAATTCCAGACTTTTTAGCTTGCAGGCCGATCGTACCTACCGTATCTATCAGACCGTAGATAATAAAAACTAAAACAATTATTTAAAAAAGAAACAGTTAAAATCGGGGAGTATTAAAAATAAAGATACTTTATTACACAATATTGACGTAACAATAAATATTTCATAAAAATAGATAGAACTTTAGCTGATATTGCGAATAAAGATAGAAATATAACGAATATGGCAAATAAGGATAGAAGGATAGGACTATAGCGAGTATAGCGAATGAGGATAGAACCAATAAGAATAAAATGATAGAACTATGGTGAGTATAACGAATAAGTATTGAAGGATAGAACTATAAGGAGTATAACGAATAAGCATAGAAGAATAAAACCAGAGCGAGTATAGCAAATAAGAATAGAAAGATAGAACTATAGCGAGTATAGCGAATAAGCATAGAAGAATACAATTACGTCAAGAATAGCTTATAAAGATAGAATTATAGCGAGTAACGGTGTATACAGAACAGCGCTATGACTGTCACGGAACTAATTGAACTGTTATGGTACCATACGGACTATCAACTATTTTATGATTGTAAAGTAGAAAACAAGTAAGTAAGTACTTTTCAAAAAATAATTCAGTGCAGGTATAAATATATCTTTCCTAAGCTTCATTATATAGAGATCGCCGTTATCAAATGCTGTATCTTTAAATCATCAAGATCCGTTCACTCGTATTCGATTTTCGTATCCCGATAAAATAACCCCCGTGAACCGCCTCGTGCGTCCGTACTGTACAAACAGTTATGTTAGGCTATCCGTGATCAAACATCAAAGCGCTGATACGGGAACGCGTTGTGTATGAAGCCGTCACACTGCACTTAGACGGAGCGCCCAAGATGACGTGACGGCCGTGTACTTAGGAAGCGGGGGAGCCGGTTAACAAGACCTCACGCGGCACGACACGGCGCGACATACCGTGACAGCGAAATGGTACGGCATTGTATGCGACAATATCAAATTCAAAATCGTCAGTTTACGTAGACACGTAAAATTTATATTTAGATTTTCAATTTATTTTTCTTAGTGAAAAATTTTTTATCGTCACTGTGATTTAAAGCTTAATGAAACGAAAAAACGAAACTAAAAAAGACAAAAATATAGGTTTTAGCTTGTGAAGGACGAGACAAAATGTGAGACGAGATGAAACGCCTGCGAGAAGACGAGATAGAATATGAGCTAAGATAGAATGCGTGAGCAAAAAACATGTGACTGTGTGCGTTTGCATATCGCCATTTGTTGAAATTAAAAACATATTTATTATTTATAAAGCCCTTTTTCTTCCGAATTCTTTACTACTTCGACGTGTTTCCAAGTTCTAATTATCATAGTACGTTTGGCAATCAGGTATGCCTACTGTGCCTCTTGACATAGGCCTCTTCCAGCTTTCTCTAGTGAACTCCATATTCTGGTACTTCAGTCCAGTAAGGTCCCAGGGTTGGGCGGATGCCGTCTTTATATCTTGTTTTTCGACGCCCCTTTCTTCTACAATCCTTTCTTGGATACCATAAGGTTACTTGTTTGCTCTATTTGTTTATTTCGCAACGTAGCGTATGTCCTGTCCAACCCCATTTTAAATTATCTATATGAGTTATTATAACTACAACTTCAATCTTTCTTCTTGTTTCAAATTTTCTGATTTAATCACCAACTTTTGAATCCCAATATGTTCCTTTCTATTGCCCTTTGTGTACTAACTAGTTTTTCACTTAGCTTGTTAAAGCCCATGATTCGCAGCCGTATGTTATGCACAGGAAGATGCAGGTGTTGAAAGTCCTTTTCTTGATATGAATTCCTAAATTTTTGTTCTTCGGTATTTCTTTTAGTGTCCAGTATTTATTCCATCCGCAAGCTATTATTTTATTTATTTCTTTGGACATTGAGACCTTAGGGGATATAAATTGACTCAGGTAAGCATATTACTTCCCCTATTCTGCCATGTTTCCGTAAACCTCTATGTTGACCTTTGAAGGGTTGGTCATCAATTTTGTTTCATTTGCATTCATCACTAATCCTACACCTCCGCTTTTTTTCGCTATGGTTTTTAGCATGCATCCTAGTTTTTTGGGGTCTTCTTCTAATAAAAAAATATCATCAGCGAATCTCCGATGGTTAAGGCGACTACAATTGATGTTGATGCCGTAATTTTCCTAATTTAATCTTCCAAATACGTACACCAGCACAGCATTGAACAGTTTGGGAGAGAGTGGATTTCTCTGTCTTATGCTTCTGTTTATAGGAAACGGGTATCCTTTTGTTTCCAATTTCAGTCGATTTTTGCATTTATTGTAGATGGATTTTATTATTTGTATATAGGCCTCATCCATTCCTTATTGTTTTAGACTCAACCAGATAAATGTATGGTTTAGGCTGTCAAAAGCTTTGGAGTAATCTATCAAGAAGATATATAAGGGCTTTTGGTATTCGATATATTTTTCCAATGCTTGTTTCATTATGTGGATATAGTCTATTGTTCCGAAGTTCTCCCTGAATCCTGCTTGTTCAATTGGTTGGTTTTCGTCTAAGACTTTTGTTATTCTTTACAGAATTATTTTTGTAAAAACCACACATTTGAAATTGAGGTTTATTGATCTATAGTTACCGATGTTATCCATATATTCTTTCTTATGGAGGAGAATAATATGAGATTCGCTCCATTGTTCCAGTATGGTGTCAGTTGTTAAAATATCGTCGAATAGCATGGTTAAAATCGGACTTATTTCTTCCACAGTGCTTCTCATTAGCTCATTTGTTATACGGTCAGGTCCTGGAGCTTTTTCTAGCTTTTATGACATTATGACTTTCTGGGTTTCACGCACTAGTATTGATGGGACATTTTTGTATCTTGTGAATGGATTCTTGTAAGTGATGATTTCTTGTTCGACGTTATTAGAGGAGCAAAGGGTTCTGTAGAAGTCTGTAGCCAGTTTCTGAAGTTTTCTACGGTTTACTATTTGTTTGGATCTGTTACTATTTAATCTACGTATCCATTCCATTCCATGCTCTCTTTAAGAATATGAATATGTTTTATTCCTTTCTGTGGAAAGTAGAAAAAGACTAGTGTTACCAAATTATCACGCAGACTTCAGTAGGTGGGAACATTTCGGAAGTAGCTATATGCACACGCTTTTTAAATGAATGAGTATTAGAAGTGTTTTTTTGATAACTATAAAGATGAGTAACTATAAAGACTTGAGTAATGATCTTTTTAAATTACTAATTCGACAGAGAAGGCATAATATCTAGTGACGTCATTGTTTATTAGCATCATACAACTAAAGTTTTAAATTCAATTTTGCAAGAAAGAGATGGCATTAAATTGTGATGGCTTATTATAATTCATCTTTTATAGGATTAGGAGGAGCCAAAATGGCAAAAATGGAACCCTTCTAGTTTCGTCATAATCGTCCGGACGAACGGACTGTTCAACAACAACAACTGTGGACAACAGACGGACTTCTGTTCGTCCGTCCGTACGTCACAGGGATTTTATTCAAAAACTACAAGACATCTATTGATGACTGTTATAGTGTAGGTGTCTTGTATAAGCCTTAGTTTAGTAGTTAAGTATCAAAAATAAATATTTCTAGGGGGGCACTACACACATGTAATAGAAGCTGATGTTCTTTTTTCAGAAAAAGTCAACGAGTGGCATATATTGCGACAGTTCTTTTTAAAACACTTTAAGGTTTTTAAGCTATTTTTCTGATTACGTGAATAATTTCGAAAATAATCACTCTGAAAGTTGCAGAAATTTCGTCCTTCCCTCTATTTTCTGATCCGTATGTACAAAAAAAAAATATGAGAAAAATAAAAGATAACGCTTAATAAATATTTTCAACAAAAATAAATTTAAACATGGTCGAGTATATTATTTTTGAGTTATCGTCGAAAAACTGCGTTACTTAACAAAAGGGTGTAAGTGCTATGAAGATACAATTTTTGCTGATGCACTTTAGTTTACAATAGTTTAAACTAAAGTGCATCAGCAAAGAACTGTAGTCGCAAAAACTAGTAGTCTCCATATCTACTTGTTTTTCTAGTTATAGGTGAGTGAAGTGCTCATAGCTATTCTGTGAGAGAATTATGGAAAAAATGTACGTGTACTGCATTTTTTTTGTAATAATGGCTTCGGAACCCCGTAATGAGCATGATGCGACATGCTTGTGACCAGTTCTTTTTTCAACTGATTTTAATTTATATTTCATTTTTAATCATCCTGTTAAGTCAGCTTTCATCAACATATATGCTATTCTAAATATTAGTATACTTTTCTATTATTAAACAAAGAATATTCGCGAGATGTTGCAGCATAAGCTGTCAACGATCTGTTGACTAGAGCAGTGATTAGAGCGCCATTTCTTAATAAAAAATATTTATCGTAAAATGACGGTATTTGGAAAAGGCTGTAGCATTTCAATGCCGTTTAATGTGTAAGTAAATTTAGTCTAATAATTTGCACGTGAGAATTAATTATATATGATTAATAGACAAATAAGTGTAATTGCATAGTATCTTTTCAGAGTGGCAGCGCCATGCAGTGGTCAACTTGGCTACAGCAAGAAAATGCTCGGCCTCGACCGACGAAACACTACAATTTCACAAAATACAGATCTCAAGTAACACCTTCCTTTGTTACGTTTCGTCTATTGGCCCACCCTCTCCTCCACCACCTCACGTATTCTCCTTCAACCCCCCTTCCATTAGATATTCTATTCCCATCTAAGAGGTTGGCAACGCACTAGTGACTCCTTTGGGGTCGCGAGTGTCCATGTCCGGCGATGACCACCTACTCTTTTGTGGTTCGTAAGCTCGTTTGCTCCTCGAAAATGCTAAATAAAAAATAAAACTCAAAAACAGGGACAAGGCATTAAGTTTAAACGAAAAGGTTGGGAGATTACAGCGATGTGTGGTAAGTCCTAGTTAGAAAGCGTTGAACATACTTTGTAAGTTAGCAACAAATACCATCACGTCGAGGCCTCGAGACAATTTTCTCGTATTTGCAGACATTATGAAAGATAGGGTGACCTATCATCTCAATTTATTATATATGATATAATTGCTAGTAAAATAATTTGTTTCATAAATTTGCACAATATCATATCGCACAATTGAGGCTTACATATTTATTTACATTTACTGTATATATGTAAGAAGAGATTTACAATGAACTGTCGTGTTGTAATGGATACGGTATACCGAGTACGCGCATTAGTACATTCATGAAAGCCCATCGGCGGTGTTTTTAAAAGGAATTGGGTCAATCCGAAGGGCTTATACCGAAGGATCTTAAAGTTTCACAACTGCCAGTTAGTGGGATTGGTGAGATTAGACACGAGACAACTGACGGACGAGGATCTATAAAGGAAAATATTACTTAAATCGATTTAGAGTCTTGATAAGAATTATTAAAGACCGAGTTATATCCCTGACATTAGTTTTAAATTAAATTGATTTCCATAATTCAAGTTATATTGCCGCTTTTCGTAAAATATTTTTTTTTGGAATTGAGAAAATGACGTGAATCCATTCAAATGTTTGATACCTTTTTCATAAGCCTCAATTTATACAAAAGTTGTAATTGTAATTGGATCTTTTATAAATAAAATAAACGACTACAAATATTGCATTACAATACATGCGTATTGACGTATGAATACCACCAAAACTTCAAATAAACGAGTACAGAGATTTTAATAAGTGCGATCGATCGAATATTTATAGCGTTCATTACGAAAAGCTTGGCCGTTTGTCAAACGGCAAAGTTAATTTTACCATACCGGCAATTTACTATAATTAGACGGTTTTGATGAAAGAAACTAACGCACACCACACAATGCTACATAATTACGATATGAAAAATTACCTTAACACTGAAACCATTCTACAGACCTAATGATGAAAATTACAGCGACAAATGATACTTTTATACAGCAAAAAAAAAAATACTTGTGATGCAATCTGCATTGTTTGTTCACATTACTGAAATGAAGATTAAAATTAGTAACGACTTGTTTAATTGTGAACATAATTTCGTATATTATTAAAGAATCGTCAATCGAGTTCTATTAATTTTTTAACAATAAGTCTTTGACCATTATATTTATTATGTTTACAATAAATTATGATGCTTAGATTTTGCATGAATTTATTAAAATTTCTCTTTTTAAAACAAATCATGAAAATAGATCAAATATAATGAAAAAAAATGTAAATGTTGCTTCTGTAATCAATTTTTGGGGCTGAATTTAGAAAGAATTTACTTAAAGATAGATTTACAAGACATTCTATATAAAATTATGGTTATTAATTTCATTTGTAAACATGCATATAGCAATAACATAACTATTTGTTAATCACTTTTATCTCGCAAATAAAATGCACTACGTATCACATTGATCATTATAATTTCAATCTTGATATGTATTAGATAAAAAAAATTGTTTTAAAATCAACCAATAACAATGTCGTCACAAGCACATACTTTTTGTACTACCTTCTATGTGATAAGCTTTTTAAGCTATGAGCATTAGCTACAACAGGAGCACGCGACATAATTATTCACTAACGGCGAGAAGCGCGGCCAGGAAGATCAATCGAACTACGTATGCACTTTGACGGTTGTGCAATCTATCGAGCATCTTTGACGTCCTTGAGCGTCTTTCACGTCCGCAATTGACGCCCCGGCTTGCGGTCGTCGCTGACGTCAAAAGGCCGTCGTTAATTAATCGACGTCACGATTGACCGACCTGTCTCGAAATCGGACGAAGGGCAGCGGATGTTTGCAGAAGGTGAAATAGGGCGGTCGGGATGCATGGATTATGTGGAATTCAGTGAGAATTTACTTGAAAGCTACACTTTTGTATATCGACTACAAGATTCATATTGTTTGATTGCGATGTGACGTTATCAGAAATAAATTTAGGTCATTCGATGCGGTACTAATTAAAAAAAATAAAATCTAACTCCGCCGCATCCATCCTCAAGGAGTTTTTTCGCAGATCCTTTTGAAATATGAAGCGCTTATTAAGGCGGCATAGCGAGGATCACATCAAAGGGCTTTCGGTCGCCTCACAAACATGTATTTAATAGACGCCTTAATTCAGGCTCGGCAGTGATGTCTCCGCGCTAAGCTTATAGCTGTATGAAGATGACGCGCCACCGGATATTTATTTATTATCTTGACATAACTCATATAGAGTTTGGCGCTTGAGTTTTGCATATACTGTGCCACAGTGGTGATCCGGCGTCCACAT
This sequence comes from Eumeta japonica, assembly GCA_005406025.1. NCBI lineage: Eukaryota > Metazoa > Arthropoda > Insecta > Lepidoptera > Psychidae > Eumeta > Eumeta japonica. The sequence goes on from BGZK01001133.1 coordinate 92,510, forward strand.
CCTGGCTCTTGGAAAAACATTTATTTTTTTCTATGTGAAATTTCTTCAATAAGTTCATATTTAGCAATTCGTAATCTACACGTTAAGTATTTCTAATTTTTTAACTTTTTTGTCAGTGAATATTTTATTCACTATATCACAAAAAGTTATCAGAGTCAGTTAAACTCTAAAGTCCCATTGTATTCACGTTTACATCAATAGGTAACAGACTCATTTTATTTTGTATTGTCTATTATACATCATCGCTTTTTTTATTGAGCGCGCTGTCATTCAAGGTTCATAGAACGCTAATGTCTCTTAATGCCATTCCAATTAATTTCATACACAGTCCCTTCAAGAACCAACAGAGCTTGTGACCTGTGTCGTCTGGTTACCGATCAATAAATCAATACTTTCCTTCATACCTGCGTGGTATGTCGTTGCCGTATCTGGTCTTCATCGCCCTAATGCTGACACAACTCACCACAATTTTTTCATTTTAGTTCGAAGGGCTCGAACCTTTAATTCTCCGTGGCGGCCCGGTAAGGTGGCGGACTAGCGGCTGTTGCCACTGATGTATTGACTGGGATGAATGCTCGCAACTTTAACGTGTTCTCTGAAGCACGGATCCAGTGGTTTAATCTGACTTACATTATAAACTCATTGATCAAGTTTTACCCATTGGTCAATTTAAACTGCTTATACAATTGACATCGATTGGTCAATCTGTATTTTTTGGATAATAGGCATAATGACAGTGAACAAGAATCACTAAAGTAATGTATTTATCAACTGTAATACACTTAATATATTTTGAAATGAATATTTATTCTCATGTATAAGGCGAGGTTATTAAATTATTTAATTAAATAAAACTATAAAATACAGACGTCCGCCATGCTCGGTTGAACACCAATCAAATTGAATTACGTCACGCCTACGTACAATCTGTCGCTATCACATAAATTCCGTACGACACTCAAGGATCGCTACACTTATTAGTTACTTTAATCTGTATTTAAGGAGTATTTCGTGATTTCTATAGATCTGTTGTTTAGTTTTGAATTCCCAATAACAAATAAAGTCATGGAAGAAGGATTTACCAAAGCAAACAGCTCTAATTCGCCTAGAGTTAATTCCTTAATGCTGCTGGAGTTCGTAGCATTAAAGAAATACTTCTATTTAGCAGAATTTAGAAATGTCAAAACTACAATGTAAGTAAAATATGAATAATCTTTAAAACCAATCATTAAAAATTTGAATTCTATTTAAAAAGTACCGCTTCATATGTTTAGTGTTAGAGGTTATGTTATTTAAATAATGTTTTGATTATACAATATATGCTATCGATTTTAGTAAATATTTAGAAGTGGGGCTCCACCTATTTTTGGTCATAAAATCTGATCTAATGAAGATAACGACTTCGTTTTTGCGCTATGATATTCGTCTTGTCGGTATTATCCATATAAAAGACACACGCCATATAAAATATGCGATATAAAGTAACAACTTAGGTCAAAATGATGTACACAGAAATAAATAAGAGCATTTAGGTGCATGACCTGGATTTCACCATGCAAGATTAAGCCACTTATATCTTGTTTTGTTATGTAACATGTAGACAAACAATTTATTAGGGGTTTTAATGACGTATTAACGCACTGAGGAACCGCACACCACTTGTACACTTTCGAACTGGTGTCTGAATAAAATATATCTGATTTTTTGCTTTAACTTCCTAGTGTTTACAATCCAAATACATTGGCGTTCCGTCACAAGCAGACGCCATGACACCAGGCACCGTTTTGGTGTTACTTAACAAACATATAATTAAAATAGCATTTATTTCTAGAAAACATTTGTTTATTGCAAAAATAATATATTTTTTTGGATATAGTAGATTCTTAAGAATATTATAAAACTGTTTTTCAAAATCAGTCATCATGCCATTACGTTAATTGTTCAATTTACATGAATTCGTTTGTATCAGGTTTTAATGCTGCTGCGGCATACCCTACCACAATCGTTTCATTCCAAAATAGAGGGTTTGGAACCTAAGCCATCATCGCTGGCCTCACATAGGTTTGGAAGCTGTTAACGAACGTGGTCACCGACGCGATGACAATATCTGGGGCCAACGTTTAATACGTTCTCCGAGGTACGAAGCGAGTGCTTGACTTGACTCAAGTCGAAAATTCATTGTCGATTGGAAGTCTTTGGTCAATTTTCACTTATCGGTCAATTCGCATTAATTGGTCAATTGGAACTTTTCGGTCATTTCAAACATATCGGCTGATTCGCACGATATACTTACGAGTAAATGGGGGCGTCATGTCCCTGCTTGTACCATATGACCAGGGCTAGGCTGTCGTCCTCAAGGGCTGGCGTGACGTCGCAGGGCAACTCGACGCCTCCTCCAGTGGGCGCGTGTAGAGACTCGATTTGCGCTGCAAAAAAAAAAAAAATCAAAAATTGATTTAAACATAAAAATTTAAATTGAAATTGACGTTTATATATTATTTTACTTTTAATCGGAGTAATAGTTTTGAATTACTGTCTTATATCTATTCAATTTGTTTAGTCACTTTTTGAACGGAATTGAAGAGGAAGCAGAACGATCGGCTTTTACTGGAATTCAATAACATTAAAAAAAAATTAAAACTACTTACATAAAGAAAAATACTGATAATTATGTTAATCTTACAATAATATTGTTTTTATATGTAAATTGTGATTATTTATTTTGCATATTTTACCGAGGTGTTTCTCAAATAAATATTGCTTTTTTCAAAATAATAAATAACTTTTAGATACATCTATTCAATTAAACAATATATAAGAAATACAATAGCAGTTAGACTATTGTCGGCGGATTCTGTTGGCAAACTACGCGTGCGGCCAAACTCTGGCTTTGGCCGAAAACCAAGGAATAAAAGTTCGGTTTCGGCCAAACCGGTCGAAATCGAAACATGTGAAGTGAATGTAGCCGAAGCTTTGTTCGGTATCATATAAGATATTCCTAACGTGCATTATTCGGTTCTTGTTTTATGTATTTTTTACAGTGTCTATATGACGTGAAATATATTAAGAAAAAAATAATAAGATTATTTTTAATAAAGAAATCTCTATACGAGACGAATAAACCCGATGAAATATACCTTAGTGCAACATTGCCATGTTAATACATGACCGATAAACAATTTGCATTAATTTTGATAGCGGTTCATGACGGACGATTGCCACAAATTGTCATCTTAGTAATAATTTTAACAATCCATCGGAAATTGGAGTCAATTTTACAAAAATGTGTGATTTATTTTTAATTTCCGAAAAGATAATTAAGTAATAAAACGTCGAAAACTTAATATTTCTTTTTATCAAATATATTTAGATACCTCCTCCAAACCGATTAAAAATGGCTCTTAATTTACAAATGATCGACATATAAAAGTTCGTAGAATCAACTCTAACATAACACTTTACTTGTGTCCAAATATTTCTATATATAGACGCTTTGCCTGCACCATGCATTGCATGCAGCATGCAACCCACCGCTGACCCTCGAATCTGTTCTTCCGCTACGAACCCCTAACCAAAGAATTGAATATTGATTTGCGAGGATTGACAGATATTGAACACCTAAGCAAGTGTTCATTTTTTATTTATCTTAGTCCGCTAATCGTTATATAATTAATTTCTTCGTACGTTTCATGCCAACTAGGCACATCCTCAGTAAAATGTAGACAGTCACATCCATCAGGGCGTAAGCAGTGTTAAAAACTGCGGAACCAAACTCGTCATGTAAAATGCAGTCATGCAATATTTTGCATGCTGTATGTTAAGGCATGTTGCAGGCAAGCGTCTATTATGGATTTCCGCGAATTGATACCTCATACAATAGAATATTTCTGTATATGTACTGTGACTTTGACCACTGCGGCCAGAGTCAGGGGTACATTCTAAGAATATATTGAATGAGTCTCTTTGTTAATGAATAAACGTAATTATGCAGAAAGGGGTAAAAATGCCTCTTCTAAAATTATCCAATCATTTTTTGAAAAATAAATCATTCGATTTCGTTCAGTACATTATAAAGAAAAGAATATATTTACTAGTAAATTTTCAGTTATTTTTGATAACAGTTTTTTAGAACTTTGACGCTCTTTGCAAAGTTTTTGATTTATTCATCTTGTCATGATTATCTTTTATCAAAAGTTTCTTTAATGTGGCTTCATAAAAAATTCAATTAGGTATAAAAGCAAAGTGTGTATAAAAGGGAATTGAAAAGAAACTTCAACTTGGTATCATTAAAAAGTGTTTTATTTATTACATCTACGATGTTTTATTATCGTATATTTATTATAATATAATTGAATAGAAAAACTTCTTGAATAAACATGTTGAAGTCGAGGCGCTTTATGTAGCCCGACGTCTCATAAGACGGCACCTGTATTACAGTGGCGTGACGCAGCGACGTGACGGAGAGGCATGACAGAGGCGCGTGAGGAACGCTCGATGCCCATGTTTTTAGAAGTTTTACTTGTCGATAACTTCGTAATAGCTTTGTTACTACGTTAAGTTATGCTTAAGCAACTGCTGTCGTAAGTTTCAAACGAATACAATAAACAGCAATTCTAGAGACTTGAGAACGGGATTATACGGCTTTATCGTAAATTAGGCAAGTAAAAAGAACACATAAATGGTCTAATAACACAATTAAACTCATTTTCGATAGTGTCGGTAAGCAATTTGCTTTAATATTAATTACAAGTATTACATTCAAAAGGGCTGGACAAATGGTTTGAAAGGCAGTAGTAAGCAGTAATCACTTCTAGTTACGACATATAAAAAAAATTATGAATCGGAAAATATGATTGTAAGTCTAATATTAAATTTTAACGAGTAGTCTTTACTTTTTGTCTTTAACGAGTCGCTAGTAAATTTTCGAGTTAACTGCAATTTCAGCTTATAAATCATCCATATAAAGTAGGCATTTTTACGTCATTATCCAATAAATTTATTCCAACGAAATACCATTTCAATATACAATTTTCCTTAACGTACCTCAGTATTAAAGGTTTGTGGGCTTCGAGCTTTTTTAGAGATATTAAGGTGATATCACTATTTGAGTTTATCAGTGTTTAGTAGAAACATATATAATTATATATATATACACATATTTGTACCGATCATTATCTCGATTCCGGTTTCGAACCCTACCGCAGGAAGTTTAAGATTTATTTTACATAATGCTCAAAAATTTTTTCTTGTTTATTCTTACGTTTGTGAATTTCCAAGAATATGTTTCGATTGAGAAAAACCTTAGACGGAAGCCAGTCGCATGCTATGCTATAAACGGAGAGTGCTTTTGTCGATATTAAAATTTATTTAAGAACGAAATAAAAAGCTTATTGCTACCCTGTTGGCGAAAAACAGTTTTTAAAAATGTAGTACTTCTGTTTAAGCTGCATAACATTAGCCAACCCAATCTAAACCTTGTACATTGTTCTTGATGAAGCAATAAAAGACAAGCAACAAAAAAATTCAATAATATTTGACATTTATTTTATTCACAAATTCCGCGAAATTGTTACAGACCACATAAAAATATCTAGCCACCATTGTATAGCAAATAAATAAGAGATATACAAAAGTAACGAAACTTTTTTTTTTTAAATTAAAACTATTGAATTTAGGGTTCAGTGTGTTTTCTTTCTCTAGATTGGAGCTATCAGCATTCATTAGCCAATGTCCCGGGAGATGGTATTTTATCGTCCTATTCAGTAAAATAAAATAAAGCAGCATTTCGATGAGGTTGGCCTTATGAAATGATATAAACTGTGCAGGTAACATCTTGCCTCAATTTTTTTTTGTAGTTTTACAAGCTACAAACGAGGATGCGAACCACCAGAGAGTAGGCAATCACCGTCTCCCATGAACACTCGTAATTCTAGCGGAGTCACTAGTGGATTGCCGGAATTTTAGAAAGGTATGGTATGTCTAACGAAGGGGTTTTGGGACCCTACATTGATGACGCTACTTTTGTCAGTGCTTACGAGCTTCCAATTGCTGGGAGTTACTTTTGGAATTTTGACTGTCTTTTCTGAAAATTCAAAATACACCATCCGAACGAAATTCCAATAAACCGTTTAAGTATAACCTTTCTAGGTCTTTGTACCTCTAAAGTTGAAAAAATTGAACTCTTGTAGTTTCGCCCATTCGTCCTTCCGTATATCTGTATATTACAGCTTTAAAACTCATTTTTCCACTGATTTTTATGGACATATAAAAATCATACAGGCTTATGTGGGTCTTCACATCATTTTTCAACAAAAATACATGAAATTAGACGATAAATTGTATTTGACACTCCATTGTGAGATTTTAAAACCGTTAACGAATGTACGAGTTTTATGAATAATGACTTTCAATAAATATTAACTAATGCAAAATCTATTTGTAATCTATTTGTTCTGAATGTTGACAAGCATGTGAATTTTAATGCAATTGATCTCTACCATTTAAATATACATTTATGTCAATATTATTGTAAATATATATTTTTTTAAGTCTTCACACACTGCTATATGCTGACAGTTGACAAACGGTAATGGCGACATATTGTTTTACTGCCCTTCTATCCACCCGTCCACCCACAGTTTTTTTCCAACTTTGTAACTTGGATGCTAGTGCCTCGACCATTATCTCAGAGTGTTGCAATTTTTGAAATCAAATAAATATTGCATTGCTTTATACAGCCGTTTTCATTTGCTAATTTTACAAGGGACGCTTTGGAAAATCTTATAGAGACCAAATTGGTGATAAAATTTTGTCATGCTTGATCCAACATATTATAATCAATTAACAATATTTAACTTTATTTATCAATTCTCATGCTAGGTAATATTATATTCATTCTGTACCATTTTTTTTGTTGATTTTTTGATATGGTAAAACCAGGTCGACATACGATGGGACGGTTCGATCAAATAGACATCGCACTCTCATAGAATACAGATGTAAAGTAACAGTTTCCGCTATTGCGTTTCGTCAAGTGAGTGATAATTTCGGTGGGCTATTCCTCTCCATTACCATATTGTCCTCTTCATTGGCCTATTCATCTCTCCATCAGAGATATCTTATTTCTATCCAAAAGGCTGACAACACACTAGTCACTGGATTGCGATGTCCATGGGCGGCGGTGACCATTTATTTTTTGGTGGCTTACACGGTCGTTTGCTTCTCGAAAATACTATTGAAAAAAAACGTCGTCTTTAAATATATTATAAGATTTTTATTTGCTTAAAAATGTATGTAACATCACAACAAGATACATCTAAAACAATATCTTCCTAACAAAAACCTGCTATTCGGCAACGAATTTTTCGGAGGTGGCACAGCGCCTTAAGAGAAGCGCCCCCGGGAATCGAACGCCGGAGTTAACCCAAAGAATATGATGCTATCTCTCACATTTACATAGCTATTACGCGAAATCATTGCGAACGCTGCCGTTTTCGCCGCGGGCTAGGAGATGCGCGTTGCCATTTTACGTTTCGGCACGGGTAGGGATTTCATTATGTTTTTCTTTTCAACGTACGTATATAGTTTAAACGGTATTTGATTTTGCTTTCGTAGCTTCAAAAATGCGATGTTTTTTTTGAAATTTTATTTTCATAGATTGGTTATTTTAATTCTTTTGTCCCGGAAGACAAGATGCTCTTGCAATAGACTGTGACCCTGTACTGAGAAATACGTTATTTCTTTATTATTTATTCATTTATTATTGAGAAAAAGATGAACACGTAACTTCTTTATAGTAAATCTAAGTTTAAGGACAATCATAATTGTAGTAATCTTTAATGTCTTCAACTGACATTATTGCAAATAGTAATAGTTTTTTTTTTTTCAGCCCCCGTGGCATGGTGACCACGGCCCCTGTATGCTTGTTTTCAGATTCATTAAACCTATTTTTCATCTCTGACATTCCCAAGGATGGCAGAATAAGGGCTACAAAATTAATGTATTCTTTTTTTTATTATATTATCTTTTTATTAGAATACAGTTTTTGTTTGTTTTCTTTTGTTTTTAGTATACAGTATTTTTTTAAACTTGAGGCATTTCAATAATTATTCACTAAACGCTGTTATTTTATTTCTATTTGATCTGAGCGATAATTATCCTATGGAATACGATACAACGCTTAAAATAAATATATAATTCATGGTACGCAAATATCACCAATCGAACAGGATGGAAGAAATTAAGCCAACTTGTTTCTAAATACGCCGGTAACTGACTCAGCGGCCTTCATAACTTGGTTTTGTGTTATCCATTCATTCGCTATAGTTATCTTTCCGATAAAGCAGGAACTTTCTATGTAGTATATCCGAATACGGGGTGTGGATAGACGACATCAACGCATTTGCTTTTCCGATGTAAGCGCGATTTTTTTTCTAGCGGTGTGATTTCGCGAACGAATTGTATTCAGAAAAAAAGTTTAAAATTACATATAGGCAAATGTCGACTTTATACAGCTTATTCTGTAACGCTTTACTTACTTAGTTAATTATTTACTTCCTATCACAACAAGCTTTGATTCGAACATCGCGTGACTACATCGTTATAACGTTAATTGTAATACTATCGTAATGTAACAACACAAGTTTCGTTACTTATCTAATCACAATAATGTAGTCGCTTAACGGAAGTGGAAAGCAAAATCATAGTAATTGTATTAGGTGTTGGCTGGATTATCTTGGATTTTTGTTTTGGATGAAATACAGAAAACATTGTAGATCACTGAGTTTTTCCAATTTATTTTATATTCAAACGAACAATACTGTTATGTATTTATTTTTCGATTCATATATATTACAAAAAAATCGAATAGCTGCGAGTGGTATATATTCCAATTTCTCAATAATTATAAAAATTCATATAATTACAACAGCTAAAATTCATATTGGCTTTTACGCCAATGGCAAATATATTCCAATCGATTTATAAAATTTTGCGCGTCATGCCAAAAAAAAAAACGTTTCGGAAGTTTTTTTTTATTTTAAAATAATTGGCGTAATTAAAAAAAATATTTAATATTTCTATCTGTATTTATTCGTTCTTTTTTTTCTTGCATTTACTTTTTGATTTAAATGACAGTAATCAATAAAAATGATTTAAATGACGTATAACTTGCTCATGTCTCAATACTCAAGTGGTTTAAAATAAGATCTAGAATACATTTAAGTAGAGTCGCTTAAATTTATATCTTAATTTAAACAATAAAATAACAGAAGATGAAAAAATCGTAAAGAGTAAAGATTACAGCTTTTTAATCGTGTCGCGTACAACAATGAAAACCCACTTCGTGACATTTTAAATACGGTAATCATCTGTCGATATTTTTTGTGCTTACAACACCTTTTCTTATAAATTATGTAAACTTCAATAACATATTATAACATTAGGAATATATGATTTCGAAAATTTTCGCTGTGCTGCTACATTTTTTTTAATTTTACGCCTCGGGTTCGGGCGAAATTAAGTATTAAAATGGTTTAAAAAAACAACGTCGTTGTATTTTTGAGGAAAAACGCATTGTTTTAAATAACGACTCAATTATTGTTTATTAGATAACAATAATAAATGAAGTAAATAAAAACTATGCTAACAAGTTGCACAAAAATTAGCCCATTAAGTACATGTTTGAATGAGTTCCCTAAACCAAATGAATTATATGTTTTTTATCATATTGTATCAGATAATAATTAACTCTTCTAACTTTGTCTCGCGACTTTGGATGAATAGATCGGGTACAGAAAATATCCTCGGACACTGTCTTAAATGGGAATTTGATGTTAGTTTTACCCGATTTCGTCCTCGATTTTCCTCCCAATATTGTAAAATTAGCAAAGTGGCTTTCGCGAATTCAAGCGAATGTTTCATAGATATACAGATATATATTTTTACCATACATACATAATAAAATTGGTTTTTGTATTTCACTACATGTCGAGCATCCCCACCATAAACATTTAAAAAAAAATGTCTTAAGAACAAACTAAGCATCCCTTACACTGCTCTATTACCTACTAGCTTTCGCACACAGCTCCACCCGCGTGGACATCGAGTAAATTCCTAGATATTGCTCTTGCTTTCCATTATAATCCTGCACCTGTTTTTAATTCTAGTTCTGTTCAAAATATATTTAAAGAAAAAATAGTCGCGAAACGGTATAAAAAACCATCGTATATAGTGCTCCATTACAGTGGAGTTTTACGTATTACCTATAACCATACCAAATTTTATTAAATTCTGTCCAGTAGTTTTTGCGGAGTTGCCAAATGTATTCACAAACAGACAGAAATAATCTAACCACTATTGAAATGTATTTTGTCAACGTTTCTAACGTCTTTTTCATACATTTTTAATGTATAGAATTTTCAAGGGGTAAACGGTCTTAAAAGCTACCAAAGACAAGGTCATCATCGCCGTTAATGGGTACTCGTAACTCCGGAAGAGTCACCAGTGCTCTTGGGTAAGAATAGGATATCGGATGGTTAAGGAGTGGGGTGATTGAGGGGGAGTGGGCTACAGGAGTTCTCACTCACTGGACGAAACACTATAGTGGAGGCCCTTATTTTACTTCTGTACGCTGCGAGAATGCGGTGTTCCACAGGTCGAGCTGATTTATCTTGTGCTGCAGCCGAATCGGTCACAACACTACTTTAAGAACATATCTTTTGTCTCCTCCTTTTTTATTGTATGTGCACATTGTAAAAATTTATTAATAAGCAGTATATAAATAAGTTTTTGATTAAATTTCTTTTGTATTACAATTACACAAGCTATTTATGATAGATAGTGACCGAGGTTTGTTTGTATGGTGAAGCAAAAACTCGACAAACTACACAGGCCATATTAATACTTCAAGATCGAATGAGCCTTAAACTGTCTAACACCCCAAGCTAAGCAGTGCTAGCCTCCGAGAATAAGGTGGTGGATCACACTTAGTCCTGGTGTTGGCGCGATGCCAGTTCGAGAGTTGACGTTCGGAAATTTAAGCAAGTTTTTGCTGAATGTTCTTCGACATGCAACTTCCGTCGCCCTGTTTCCTCGTGGTTTTCTATATCTAAGTTTAAATGTTCCAGAAGTCGCGTAACTATGAAATGCCCTACCAATTTTGAGATTCTTTCGTTGAGAGTTGAGATTATTTTTGTATATTACATTAAATTAGTTAATAAAAAAATTACATTAATAACGACACGACTCCCGCATGAATTTAGATAAAATTTTAAAACTGAAATATAGTTTATTGCAGTGCTCTAACAAAAGAATTGCAAAATTGAGATTTTGGGATTCTTTTAATTTCTTATTTAATATAAATTAAATTTTTGTGTTATATTCAATAACGATGAAGATTAAAAACGCCACGACTCCCGCATGGACTTAGAAAGGATTTTAGCAGTTTTTCGTGTCAGGTTTTATCACGTCACTAAACTTCTACGCTCGTATTGTGCCAAAATAACACATCATCCTTTAAAGTCAGACAGAAAGGGTTTAAATCATCTGTTGATGATTTCAATACACCTGGAACGCTGTTAGATGCAATCAGAATGCGCTATCAACCACTGTAACGCAATGCAAATTCTTAACTTTCTGCTATGAGAATGAATAATTTTCGTAAAGTTGGAAAATTACTTTTATTAGTCGGATTTTCGGAAGTCGAGTTTTTATCAGATCTTGATGATATAGGGTCCTAGGAATTTGTTAGGACAATTTCCCCAGTGATGTCTGCATGCTGTGTGTGTGTGTGTGTGTGTGTGTGTGTGTGTGTGTGTGTGTGTGTGTGTGTGCGTGAATGTAAGCATTTCGTAACGATCGAACTGGTATTTGCGGCATTCACAATTCTGAATTCGGAAGGAATGTACTCAACTTAAATTTTCTGACAATTTGAACTTATTACATGATTTTGTAAAATTTTTAAATAAAACATTCAAAAATTTTTTTTTGAAGTGTATTAGATCTACCGAACCAAAACAAAATCTAATCAGCTTTATTCTCCAAACAGATGCATCAACAGCCATAAATTGCATAGAAATTGGTTGATATACTCAAGAGGTATCGTCAACGAAAAATTCTCAAAAAAGTATTTTTTCAAAATAACTTTTAAAGTACATGTCGGACTGATGTTAGGTATCGGTTAACTTACTTTGTTTAAAACGACTAGGCCGAATACCATAAAGCAGATAAAAATCGAAAGACGCGTTCTATAGATATCGTATTTTAAAAATTAAAAAGATAGCGGTTTTTCTTAAACAAATGTTAATATTTGAACACGCGAGCTTGAACACGCGTCCCTTGCGTCACGGGTGGGCGTGTCAACTACTAAGCTATTGCGGTTTTTCGATGAATCGAATAGTAGGAAAGTTGCACAAAAAAAGAAAACAAAATTTTGAATACAAATATCCATTAAATGATTGAGTAAACAGAGATCACCTTTATTATGCAATTCTAGAGTATCATTTGTCGGTCAGCGAGACGCACAAAAACAAACATGTGGTTGTTGTTATTATTTCGAGTTATAATCGACCTTTAGTTGAGGCCTACCCTATTACCCATTTTTTCGATTTCGGACTGAGGGCGTCAGCCCTCAAGCCCTCGGCGCTGGCCCGGCGCGCTAAGGGCTGCTGACGATCCTCAACACCATTCGACGACGCCACTCTCAACCGCTGAACAGCTACCTACTGGTAAATAAAAGCGACTTCCTATTCTATGGTCATAGCGAGGCCCCGGCGTCCCGCGAGACATAGGCTGACATAAAATCTATATACAAGTTCACGATGTATGCATACACATGCACTCGCGATAAATGTGTACTCACATATATAACATTAATAAACTCCATTAAATTAAATATATTGACAATTCTCAAATATTTACGTTTGTATAATAATTGTGTCTATCAATACGATTTTGTGTAGTTGTAGTTGTATAGGTATATAGAGCGGGTGGCGCTCTTCTAACTTTTGACCTGTGATTATGATTGACGAAATTACCTTAAAAAGTGTTTTTTTCTAAGCGATCTAAATACATGCATATCTTTAATATGTTACGTATTTAGATCGATCGGTAGATGTATTTGAACATTAATGAGTAAGGCACCAAACCGATTTCTGGGAATGGACCTATTCTCTGAATGAAAGGAGCGCTTTGTTAAAAGTATATTCAGAATCACGGATTGGGAACACCTGGCGCGAGCCTTATAGCCAGTGCTGCCACTCGTACGGCTATTTGTCGATTATCGATGTACGGATGAGAAAAGATTGAAGACTGGCATGGACGAAATGTGAATCTTCTTTGTCTTTGACTTCGAACGACTTTGGGACCAATTGTATTGTCTATCTGCGTGCCGCTACGAATTCCAAATTCGATGTCGCTGTCAACTCCGGTTACTTATAATGTAGACCATACACCTCGTGATATAATGTACCTATTAAAAAAAGGTTTTAGAAAAATACATGAATTTATTTAAGACTGTGCACTTAGAGGTATGGACTGTAAACTAGTGTTAGTATTAATGTCGAACATGTGTGATGTAATAATTTTCTGAATATCTATCTATAGATATAACACGCACTCAAACATGACCGGTGTCCTATCACTGTTTCGTAGCGCGCCTGCGCCCTGTCACGTTTTTATTCCAATATGGCGCACAAAAATTATTACTTCTAACACTGTAGGTATCGTTAATAAATATATACCAAAAAACCCGACCAAGTAATGTATTTCCATACCAAAAAATTAATCGTATTAATCAGACTAGAGATTTAAGTTATAAGCGCACAAAGGCAAATGAGAAATTTGATAATATTGCGATATCGCTTTAATCGATCGATTTTTTTATGACATTTCTTTAAGTTAAGAAAATAAAGATACTAATCGCACGAGTCATAACCCCTTGTCTTTCAGCTTGTCCGAAATCTCAAAAAACTAGCTTTTTTATAAAAAGAACAAAATAAAATTCTAAAATGCGTATATTTTTTAATATGTTCGATTTGACCGTGCCTCAGTATGCAATATAAGCCGTCGGTTCCGGACATCGTCTCCGGTTTGGGGATAGCATTCGTCAACGGCCTCCACATCGGACCAACATGGAGAGCTTAAGGTCCGAACCTTGAATTTTCACTAACATTTTGAGATATGCGTTTCCACGACCTGTTAACGAATACCCGACGATAAATACCCAAAATATTAATTTCGTATTTCTATTTTGTCAACAACTCAATGAATTGTAGACGTGTTCATTTTCTTTACAAATAAAACGTTTTATTCATTTAATCAATGACACGAAATTAAATAAGACTATCGACATCCAAGCATCCGACCCCATCCCTACGGAGCCACCCGTCTATGGACTTGTTCCCGTAAAAACCCGCCACAAAAGCATTCCACCGGCCGGCGCATAATTCCTGAATAGGCAGGTCCGACCACACAAAGCCTTGTAATTGTGTGCCGCGTCAGAGTTCAACTTTTATTATTATTATTATTTTTTCGGTCAATATCGTCAAAGATCGTCGAGCGCGCGAAAACATCGGGTACGGAACCGAAAACGGCCAAGCGCGTCTTCCGACGCGTCGGTTCCGTGATGGGGGCGTCTGTTAGCTGCTTAATCTATATAATTAAGAGAATAAGGAAAATTTCGTGGCCAACATATCTATATGCTAATATGGATATTTATGGTTAAACTAGGTATCATTGGAAAGGTTTTGTCCTGAATTTGTGCGTTTTAACGGTTTAGCAAGTTTTTGGTGATGGTTAATTTATTTGTAATTTTTTTTGAATACATCTATCTACCTAGCGCCAGAGGTTTCCTATTTTATTTATTGTTTACCAAGGAATAATTTGGCGCGACATGTAGCGGAATCTTGTTGGTCGGGAATTTGAAACTAAGACCACATTTTTTTTTTGGGTTTTGTTTGATTATTATAAAAACTAGAAATTCTATTATGTGAATTACATGTATAATCTATCTGTATATAAAAAATATAAAGTAACTATTTTCAGGAAACAAGAAAGTGGGTCGTTGGCGCGATCTATGACCTCGGATTTCTATTATCTATTAAAAATAAGTTTGAACACATTGAAATCTTGATTGCGGCATCACACTTTATACATCAGAATTTAATATAAGTACAAAACAAAAATTAGAATTCTTTAATAAAATATTTATGGACACAATTTCAATGCTGGAAATAAAAATAATACCTTCAGGGGTTCTGTGTGCGCACGTTCAATAAGGTTCTTGAGGACTTACTTTACACTTATAGAAAATTAAAATCCTTTCCAAAATTTAGAGGATAAACTTTTATAGACATAACCAGCTCGATTTCATACAAGTTTGTTTCTTTTTGTAATAAATTTATATTTGACTGTCATTCTGCATAATTCTGATTTGAAAAGTGCTACCCTCAAGTTTCTAGCTCGTTCTTCTTGAGGGACGATTGCCACACGAGTGAGTGATAATTTTAAAAAATGGTAAACTTTTAAAATTTTATGTATTATTATAATGTTACGACGAATTTCAAGGGTTATTTTGCAGGGTTCGGAATGTTGCAATCTGTGTTTGAAAATATTATTAAGTACGATACATTTCAAGAAGCATACATATAATTTTGTATAATGTTAACTCATAAAAGATCTGAGACGAATATTGATTACTTCATGTAGTACCTAGATTTATAATTTTATGGAAAATAAGCAAACATAAAAAATTAATGTAATTTTTATTATATAAAACTAAATAAGTCCAATTATTTGTAAAATAGAGTATTACACTTCTCACTTCTATACAAAAATGTTAACAAAAACTGAAATAAAAATTAAATCGACTAAAACCAGGAAAGTCATAATCCATAACAGATTCTTTACTATTTATTTCTACTATTATCAACAAAAAATAATTTCACATTTTATTGCATGGAACAGTACTAAAGAGTGACATCATACTTTTGTAATATGTTCCATCGGGGGAAAAAAATGTATATAAATTATATTAATAGTTAATCCAAAAATATTTTATATCATTATTTAGTGCGTAAGAGTCTCAATTGAAAAAGAAATATTGCTATAATATCGCTTCACATGAGGCATGAACTTCGATTTTTGCATAAGCCCACGGCGGATATCTAATATGGGATACGATTATCCGAAAATCAAATTGGCCGCGAAACAACCCCTTCTGCCCCCCTTTTTAGGGTAGTTACGTTATTATCATATTCCCGTGGGACATATAAAAATGTCTCGCGGACCTAAAATCGTTTACGCGAACCCCGGGGTTTGGGGAAGTTCCTCGTAAATTGCACTGACGTCGACCCAGCTCCGGAGAAAAAACTGAAACATTACACCATCCAGGTTTTCTTGTGGACAATATTGTAATATAACAAAGCCTTGAGGTGAACTAGTTGCATTATAAAAAGGCGTTTAATATGGATATCAAATTAACTATTAAACACAGAAGTTTGAGTGTTGTGTGTGAGCAACGAACTGATTGACAGACAAGGATAACGAAGTACCTGGGCTGTGATTCGGGAGACATGTCATTGGATTTAAACCACTGAACGAATTAAAATTGAAATGCAAATATATTTCAATTTCATATGTTATACATAGCTCTTCAAATATGGCATCATAATTCACTGATCGTAAGGAAGTATGCCCTTAGGCATCTTTTAAAATTGATTTGTAAAAAATTCAAACAAAAGCGAAAATCTTATATAAAAACATAAGCCAATAACGAGTCGAGCTAATTATGTCCATGGATATTTGTTCAGAAAATTGTAGGGAATTACATAATACCTTTTTTTATCAAATAATTGTTTAATAAGGATCCTAAATTTATTTTCAAGTAAACCTAAACTACCTTGTTTGTTATGTATTTGAGCTTTGCTGTGGGTATTGACATGGTACAGATGAATATCGATCAATCACACGTTTTAGAATACCTACGAGCGACATCGAGAAAATACAACCTGGTAGATAAATTGTAAACATGAGGTTGTCTGAACTTCGATAATATAACACGTGATAGTGTTGCTAAATTGAAAGGGAGTCTGCTTGTCTCAGCTATTTTTTTCAGAAACAGTTATTCTCATATGACAAAAGAATATGTAATCGAATTCAGCCTTCCCTGGCGGCACAAACCCGAGACTAGACAGAATATAGGCTATACTCTACCAAGCTAATTTATTTTAAAAGCGCTGTGAAATCCATTTTGATGCGAACATTTTCATCATATTATGTATTGAGTATGTAATGCATAATTGATCAGTACAGGTAGATTTTAAGCCATTTTACAAACAGTCCGTCCTATGACATAATAGATTTGATGTGACTGTATAAAATATTAAGTGGTAGAGTAATGCTGTGGCCAACTTGGCTACAAGCACGAAGAAGCATCGGATCGGTCGGTGAAATATCACACTCTCACGGAATACAGACTTGAAGCAGCAGTTTCCGCTGTTGCTTTCGTCCAGTGAGTGAGAGTTCCGGTGGCCCACTCCCCTACATCGGATATTCCATTCTCTTCTAAAAGGCTGATAATGCACGAGTGACTCCTCTGGGGTTGCGAGTGTCCATAGCCGGCGACGACAATCTACGAAAGTAGGTGATCGTCGATTTTGTATAGTTACCAGAAACCGGGGTTACAAAAATGGATTTATATTGCTATAAAAATGGTTAGATATAATTTAATGAGCAAAAATAGAGTACAGGTATAAGAAAGTAAATATTGTTACGAAATACGCCTATCGATGTTCTAGAATAGAGATAGGATGAAAAGTGTACAGTCAGAAAAATAAAATGTGTATATTATCGATCGCTAAAAACACAACTGATTCATAATGCGATAAATATACATATTTATTTATCGCATTATGAGTCAGTATATATATATGTAAAGTAATTACTATACTAATTCTTTAATACTGGCTATAGACAGTAGATAAAGTGATTTTTGTTTGGTTAAGATTTAAAAAAAACATCAAAGAATGTTCATGTCATGAACATTCTTTGACATGGTTATTTCAATAAAAGTAAATCGGAAATTGTAAATAACAATTGTAAATAAGATAATATGTGGAAGAATAAACATTAAATGTCGTTTCTTTGTTTACAGGTTAGTTCCGTTTATTGTAACTGTATATAAGTGTAAACTAGATATAGAAATAATTGTTAAAATAAAATCTTTGTTTACAGAGCAACAACAGGTTTATTCATTTACCAATTTATCGAAGAGATAATAGATAAGGGATACATGTATCTCTTGGTGAGGGGTCTCGAATATTCTCCGAGAGTCCATGAAACCTTAAATCATTTATAAATACAAGGATGTGATTTGACGTCCGATGTAAACAAACAACGTTTATCGTAATTTGACGTATTCCATCACAGGCATTTCAAGTTAAAAATATAGGATCCTATTTATTCATATGTATTTTTTTAGGTGAGCTATTCTGTCATTGAATTACTTTGTTTATTAGTGCAGTTCGCGACATTAAAGAATAAGACGTGTCACATGATGAGTCTAGGTTGGATCATAATTCTACCAATTAATATTATATGTAGTGACTGTTGTAGATTATTTCCATTTAAATGTTGAATTTTTTCATTCAGGGTACGAAAAATTGAAAACAATTATCTTTATTTCCGTTTTTCGTAACTTCAACATTTAATTTCACGAAACAAATTAGCTCGTTCCTCCGCTGCTTAATTTCAAGTAATAAGGTCAAAACATAAAATTCCGTAATAATAGAGAGCCGCTTGTAAGTTTTAATTAAAATTTTATTTATATTATTTGTTCTAATCAATCTAAGAATGTTGTAATGTAGCGATTGTGTATAGCTAGACGTAAAACTTTTTTTCAGGGTTTCAGATCTAAAGGGTAAAAAAATTATAATTATCACGAGACTCTGGTATATATTGTCTTTGTGTCCGTCTGCCAACCTGTGAGTCTATATTCTTAATGATTGCCGCTATCGGGTTAAGCTTAGCACTTTTGTCGATATCGTTTCCCTCAATTAATTCTGCATGATTCTTTTTTGTATATCACGTTCTTGAAACGAGAAAATAATTTTATAAATTCTTATAATGTAATAATAAGAAAAAGAAAACCGACTTACGTTCACGGGTAATTACAAAATTTACGTTCGTGTTTTCCAAAGAAAATTTGTAAATGTTTATGTTTTGTGAATATTGTATTTTAAAGCGATCGAAGGTCAGGGGGTTAACAGCCCTCCGACCTTCGCTTGCTTTATTCTTTCCTTTATGTTCAATTATTCATAATCAACGCGCTGATATCATCGTGACACGGAGCCTGCTGTGATTTTAATTTGCTTTATCAACTCATTGAACAATTTTCTTTTGGGCAGCGTTCAAATCCTGAGGACGATTTTAATTCGAAAGTAAGGCCCTGTGATTAGCTCCCATCGATTTCATTGACGGCGTTACTACATTCAGTAAATAAGAAACTTGGTGGGTAGATTTTCAATGGGTATGAACCTGTTTACCCATCGAGTAGAGAACCAAAATTTAGCCACCTTTCCCTCGATTTAACAAGGCGACAAATCGCGGATACGCAAAGTCTAACGCGATCACGCTTGCGATGCGAAACATAGGCGTTTATAGATCGCTGTTTATTAATCCGGCCCTAATATTTATGTGTTACGTGCACCCTTATACATAAAGATCACTAAGGCGGACGTGCGGGGAATAACGAAGGGGCGGTCGAAACTGATGGCTTTTCTCTGATATACAATACTGTTCCTGAAAAAAAAAAGGTTGAGGGAAGCGGATCCCTGAATTTATAACTAGCTTCAGAGATTGAGTTTGCCCGTGTCAGCTTTTAACTTGTTAGGGGCTCTCAAGGGAAAATTATTCCAGGTGTTTCGAAATCAATATAGTAATGGTCTACTGTTTTAGGGTATTACAATAATATGAAAATTGAATGAATTTTAAAAAGCATTTTTCATTTTAGGTCAAGTAGTAAAACGAGGAAAGAACCCATAATATACTTTAGTGATCATACTAAATTGACAGATTGTTATGCACTTTGAAAGTCATAAAGAATTAATCATTACTCTACAATGAACATCTTTCCATAAAAGGTGTCAATGTGGCCTATTCTACAACTGTTATGCGGTTAGACGACTTTCTTTCACCGCTTCACCGTTTTATACAAATATGAAATAAATTGTTTTGTCATGTCTGTACCAGGGGCATATTTTTAATTCCAATTGAGGAACTCAAACTTATGCTTAAACTTAGGTCCCCCAATCTAGCCCACTACGGGTTGGTGGATTTAACGACAAGATCATAGCGAAATTTTTAGTCTTATACAAACATTAATAACAGCTATATGCCTTTTTTCAGAAGAGTACCGGGTCCTAATTTGCCGCACCACGTTCAACGTGGTGGAAAATTCTGATGTAACTTTTACAACCCGCAGAAGTAACAGGCCAAAACTGTCACTTTATAATGTTAAAAAATATATATCTATTTTATTGATAAGTATATATGAATTTAAAAGAACCATTCAAAGTTGTGGACCAAGGTTCGACTTGACGCTTCCTAGAGCTGACTTTGGGTAGTCGTGCAAATAACCACACTATCTACATTATAAAGGTTATAAAATTAACTTATGAAGGTTAGTTAAGCCACAGCAGCGAAGTTATCACGGCCTATTCTAATTTCGGATCAAACATAAGCCCCCCGTCGCCGGCCAAACTAATTGGTAAACATTGACGTCATATGAACTAATACGTGACGTCATCGGCTGATCATGGCCGCGCTTTAAGACGTCAACGCACACCTGTCGAGCTGTCGACGCCTCGTACGGGCTTAATCCCCGAGCCGGTGCGTCAACTGAATTCAAATTAATACATGTTATATAGTTCGGGTGTACGTGTGACGTCGTACGGAATTACTTTGACGCGTGCATAGTTGGAACGACGTCGGCGACGGAAATTGGAAAGGATTATGATGATCACGTTATACGTATAACGTAACGCTGTCAAACGGCGCCTTCCAGAGATAGTTTCTTTCGAGCGCCATTGAGCGAGGTGTCAGTTGAAAACACCGGACAAGTGCGAATAAGACTGACGCCCTAAGAGTTCTGTGCGAATTTGATAGCGTAATTTTTTTTTTCTAAATTTATTCTGAAAATCTTTTTACGTATCAGAGCTTTTGGAAATAATAAACTTTCATAGCGGTTAGGTAAAAAATGTGCTCGTATGCATCGGTCTGTATACGGTTCAAACTTCATCTGCAGATGTTACTATGTAATAATGAAACACAAAAATTTTTAAGGGATAAAAACCTAAGATAAGATTTTCGGAATTTTTCCTTTACTTGTGCTCTCAGACCTTGCTTTTTGATAAATTTTGTTAGAATGAGAAATATCCTATAGGTTTTGATTTATTTGCGAGTGTCAAAATATAAAGCATAAATGACCGTAAGTTTTGATCACGTTGACTTTAGAAAATCAATTTCTTTACAGCTCCAAGAGATCGTAGACCTAAATATTTGATATCGATTTCAACTTTACACTACGACGTGTTCCTAGGACAGACACACAACGAAGTGGTCTTAAAAAGGACTGGAACCTAAGCCACCTTAGCAATTTTTCTGATCTCAGGTTACGTCATAAAATTTCATAACTCTCCCACGAAGGCTGTTTATTTATTGTTTTCTCAATGGCTCACTATTAGCGGGGCGACGTTTAGAGTCGACTTTGTAGTGACTCCATAACGCGGCTCGAGTCGCCCGACGCGCTTTGAAGTGTCGCTTTGACTGAGCCCGTGCCGTTTCGCAGCCGCAAATTAATTAACATCGATTCGTACGCCTCGAAGTAAATGTACAAGGGCTTCGTTCGATTAGACTGCAAAAAGCCTATTTCGGTGAGGGCGGATGTGGAAGCTGGAGCGAGTTTGCTGTAAGGAAGTCTTTGCTGGGCGGTTTTGTTCACGTTTTTAAGGACTGACCTCAGGTCGGCCAGTGCGACTTCTATGAAAACTTTAATATCGACCTCGGATAGAGTCCTTATACTACAAATTATTTCAACAAATTTTGAATGTCTTTCGGGGTCTTGTGAAAATTTAAATTTCTAGATTATGGAACGCTTTCTGTTTGATCTATGACAACTTCACAAGTTTTATAACTTTCAATTTGTTTTTTGAAGATTTTGTGATTTGTTTCTCGTTTTCTAGAGATATGTAAATAATTAGTATAAAATTTAATTTAAATTGATTAACGTTTAAATTATAACCACTGATGTGGCTGAAATCAAACAATAAAAAACGTAAAATGAGGTATCGTATGAATTTCAGAGGGAGCTCGTAGTAATTTATAATCTATATTCTAAAACACACTGCAGTTATATCTTGTAAGTTGTAAACTTTTTCCAGGAACTATGTATAAGTTAATACTTAACATTACCCAGTAACTAAAAAGTTATCACGCAACAAATTTAACCAATTAGGTTAAACTGTGGCTATTGTCGTTCTTTTATTTATAAAAAAAATTAACAAAATTCGATATCTGTATAAGAGATTGTGCGAAGATCATACCGAGCGGAGAGCTGCGGTCTCTGCCTACCTCTAGAAGACAACCTCTAGAGTGTATATCTATGGAATATGGAATTTATGAACTTAATTATATTAATTTAATTATCAATTTGAAATATTAAGTAATTAATATTTCCAGTCCATATCGATACAGTACGTTTAAATATTTCTCTTTTGAGCAGACGTTTCTTAATGACAGAGTAAAAGTTCGTATTTGTAAAGATAAGATCCTGGCTGCAGTTTTAAGATATTTAAATACAAACTAGCTTATTTACAAAACAAATTTACAAAAACAGTCGATTATATCATAAAAAGGCGTGTTTAATGACGAGATGAGTCTCTCAGGACACCAGCTCACTGTTAGTCAGTGTTTGGTCCATGAAACTGTGCGAGTACACAAAATTTCAAGTAGGTGTAATTGACAGATCAAGAGCTGCTCCTCGAGGAGACGATTTCAGCTGCAATAGCAATATTAAGATTATCAGATTACTGATTTCAATAAGCATGCGAAATTTCAAACCTAAAGTCTTGGCATAGCGGATAACAATCAATTGATAAGATTTCATGACATCTCGGTCATACACCTCGTAAAAAGTGCAGTTCAAAACTTTTAAAAAGCAAATTCATCTCACTTAAAAAGCGTTATGCAAATGCATAACGCGAACTGATCTATTAATTTATTTCGTAAGGAATTTTGCATTCGTATTTATCTTATAAAGTACTTAACACTAATTGTTGTTTGCCGTATTGTTATAAAGTCTATACGGTTACAGATTAGTCGTCGTTGTGGCAATATTTCCGGTTTCAGTTATTTATACACACATTGTAAATTACGTGAGACTATGTTCTTGTAGCTATTTAAAATCATAGTGTGACTGCTCCGACCAAACAGATGGGTAAATATGGTCGACAAGTAAGCCGATCAGCGGTATACTATCAGGGACTGTCACGAGATGTCAATGGTAATGACGTCGGATAATTTGTACGTGAATTGATGTTGACATGTCGTAGCGTCAGCAGAAAACAATGTGTAGGACGATGTAGTGTGAAAAATGTTAGTAATACTAGCATAAATACGAGCTTCATGTAGAAAAAATTTGAACGTGCTAATTAGGTCAATCATATCATTAAGTAATACACCTACTTATACATCGAAATGTTTCGATGTGGTCGGAATTGGATATCCAGAATGTTCCAAAACGCATCGAATGTTACCACTTAAGTAGGCAATAAATAACTATTATAATAAATATGAATATTATTATGAATGTAGCGGTTGAGGAGAGGAGGTGGACTAAAAAATAATAGACGTTGGAAGCTAGTAGATACTGAAATACATATCAGGGACAAAAAATTTTTTAACTGTTTTTAGGGCTTTTTACGTACCTATCCAACGACATCGAACTTGTGCAAAAAAACTCGAGGAAAAATATTCCTTAACGTTATGTACGGAAAGCTGTAGTTAAACTTTTTTTTATAATTATTTGTCAAAAATTGATGGAGTTAAGGCAATGACTACTGACAGACAGACGGACATGACGAAACTGAAACTATGATTTTCTCTTTCACTACGGAACTTTATTCATATATTTCACAAATATAAGAAAAATTACTGGTAGTGCAACTATCCGAATAAGTACAATAATAACGTTATTTAGTACTTTGTAAAAGAATCGATGTTATCAAAAATCAGACGATAACAGCGACCTCTAGTATCTACTAGTGGAAGAACGTGGAGATTGTCTATGTGCCGTCCCGAAAGAAGGTTTACTACGTAAATGGGGGTTTAGATTTTTTTATGCTAACCCTACGCAGTTAGTTTCTGTGTTGATCCAACGTAGCGTAGTTAGAAGCGATTGTCTTTTTTTTTGACGACAATAATAATGTGTAAGCGAATATACATCTATAAGACAGATTTGTTCATTTCACAGTAACATGAGATTATTTGAAAATGCGTTTGAAAATTTTTATAGACGTGTAACATTAAAATTAATTATTTTATTAATTTTAGAATAGATTTTTTTTAAGAATACGTCAACTTAATCACAAACGGAGTAAACTACGACGCAAAAAACACGAGCATAAAGGGTCAACTATAAAGTACGTCGCGTAAAGGTCACGCACGTTCGACCTCTCCCTTCCCCTTGGTCAAGCAACTTAATATTTCTTCCACTCACCCCTCTATCTGATAATAATACATCACAAAGTCTAGATTACCTACGAACGATATTTATACTTGAACATTTTTATTTGCATTTTATTATAGTGTCTCGTTTTTAGGTTTAAAAGTTCATTTGGACCGATGATGGAAGGGTCGACAATGGTAACCCTAGAAAAGGTTATACATACGAAATTAGTGGCACATTGAAAAAGGGCCAAATTCTAAACACTCGAAACTGATGTAGGTACTTACACGAACAGTTGCTGCATGTCAGCGAAGCGAGAGACATCGACGGATCCAGGGGCGGGGGGTCATGGGTGTCATCACTCCCTAGGCAGGGGGACTTTGTCTTACGATTGTAATCGAATTAGAGCCAGCCCTGACTGATACTCGTATATTTGACCCACCACTTACTTCGAAGGCTGGATCCGCTCTTGCGAGAGAGATATACAAAGATCTATGCCATGTGAATATCTGTGTTCTCTGTTTACCCTCAAATAAGCGAGTAATATATAAAAAATATGTTCATTTTTATTGATTAAAACACAATTTTAATTTAATTAATTAATTAAATTAAAATCAATTAATTAATTATTTAAATTTTAATTTAATATACAATAAATTATACAGTACTAACTAAATCCTAGCGGTGTTGTTTAGCATGCAAGCAAGAGAGAAAAGGGACTATATTTACCATAGTCCTGGGAAAGGATGCTGGGTATCGCTTCAGAGCCTATTTCTTCTGATAAAATGGTTCAACCAGTACGTAGATTTTTTTCTGAGAATACTGGAAGGCTTGGGAAAAATTGTTCTGGAATATTTCAAATGTAATGCCATGTATCTTTTTCTGACTTTTTTATAGCATATTCGAGGGGAATTACTTATGTATAATATAAGAGGAATAATTATGTAGTTTGATCAATGACATTCTAAAATATATTGTTTTATGTTGTTCATAATGTACTTACTGTTGAACCTACCTAGATGCAAATTTAAACATGACCATCACGCACGATGTTACAGCGCACATTTACCGTCTTGATTATACGAGCAAAACGGCCAGAGAATTTTTAACTTTGACTCGACGAGAAAATAAAGCGTCGGTCCAGGACGATGTCATCGGATTGACGACAAGTCTAATCAACCCTCAATCCTCACTGAGCCAATATGTACGACGATTTCTACTAACAAAGTTTTATCTATAAATGTAGTTGCTCATTCAATTATCTATGCAATGTTTTAACTCCAATTTAAGGCAACTATTAAAACTTTAGCTCCGAATGAAGTTATTTATTACAAAATTTAGGTCTGAATAAAGGTATTTATAACAAAAACTAGGTCCTATGTAAACTTTTATAAAATTGATATGTACATTAAACTAAATGTTTTAGCTTTGAGTGACATTATACTTGATAAAGGTTTTTGAAGATGAACACAATGGATAAACCTTTAATAGACGATTTAAATGTATTTTATATGTATTAATTGATTTAGAAAATTCTTATTTTATTTTGCGAAAGAAACTTAAAGATTTAAATGGAACTGTCTCTAACAAATAAACAGACGGAAAAACGGTGACCCCTACGAGTTCTAAATAGACATTTTCAATTTCAAAAGTTTGGAGTTTTAAATTAGTTTCATGAAGGAATGAAAGATAAGATATGAACTTTTAAAAAAGAAAAAAGCCACAACCGGGATGATTAGCCGTTCTCCAGTTTCTATCGGTTAGGGAAAATCTTAAAACTCCTTAAAAAATTATAAAAGAATGGAATACTGAATAAATTTCGTAATGTTAAACTGGATAAATTAGTGTTGATCGGACAATTCTTTGTTCCTAGAATCGATGAAAATCTTTTTATATGTATACAATTCTTCTGTACGTGTGTTAATTACTGAGCTTCTAAACGGCTGTACCAAATATGAGGAATTTTTAATATGTTCAGTGCTTGGATGGTTTAGATTTACAATGGCGGCGCTGCGATTGGGTTCTAGGAATAGCTTTTATTTATTAGAGATTGCGGGCAAAAGTTGCAGGCGAAAGCTAGCAACACAAGGCTTTGTTTTAAATACTTACATTGTTAATGACTAGTAAAATTTAGGATATAAATACCGAACGACAGGAATATTTATTGAACATTAAATTTCCTACAGTTCTGATTACAAGGTTACAATAATTTGCCACTTTTTCAACAGTCGGAAAAACAGTTATCATTCAAATAATTTATAAACTGACTGATTAAAATTGAAACAATTAATACATTTTATTTACACAACTGTAGTTTGTAATTTGTCTATTATTTTATATTATGAATAAGTATTTTAAAATGATTGGAAAATCAGCTGTCAGATTGTTTCAAAGTAGAATAAATGATTAATTAGGTGCGAACGTAATATTTATTGGTTGTAAGAATATACGTCATAAATTTCGTTATTAAACATTTTAATTCTAGACGTTCGTACAATTTCATTTCATTTTTCGTTTTATTCTCTCGGCACCCATTTCGTCGTGCTGTAACCAAGTCGGCTGTAGCACAGAAACGGGCCGGTTCGATCAGTGAAATACCACTCTCTAACAGAATACGTACGTAAAGTAGCAGCTTTCGCTGTTGTGTTTCGTCCAGTGCCCGAAAGTACCGGTGGCCCACTTCCCTTTTATAAACTCGACCCCTCTCCATTAAATACCCTATCCCCTCCCTAGAGATCGATAATGTACTAGTGACTTCTCTGAGGTTTCGAGTGTCCAAGGGCGCCAGTGACCATCTAACGTTTGATAGCTCGCCTGCTCGGCTGTAGCTCCACAATGCTATAAAAGAAAATGCTATATTTTTAGATTACATGATATCTAAAGCATTTGAAACACACAAAATAATTAACAAAAATTTTTACTTAACATAAAGTAATATCACGTCCGTGAAGCTAGCCTCAACACCCCGGCCCGATCGAGTAAAGAATAGCTGAGAATTTAGTGCTCTTTGTGCGGTAATTAGTTGCTCTAATTAGAGTTTTGTTGTGGACTTAGAAACCAAAATATTGCTGACAAGGCTAACTTTTTTTGGAAGTTCGCCTTGTCATATAATTTTTGACCATAAAAAATATACGAGAA
Source organism: Eumeta japonica (assembly GCA_005406025.1). Taxonomy (NCBI): domain Eukaryota; kingdom Metazoa; phylum Arthropoda; class Insecta; order Lepidoptera; family Psychidae; genus Eumeta; species Eumeta japonica. The sequence goes on from BGZK01001133.1 coordinate 120,369, forward strand.
CGGTCAGAAAACTAGTTGTTAATTAGTTGCTCCTATTCCAACACAGTTGAGCACTGTAAAGTTCATCTAGAGTATCTAAAGTTCTCTCCTGGAGAGTTCAGAACACAGAACTGACGAAATAAGAATATTTCATTGAATTTAACAACTCTAATACCTCTCAGGAATTGGTTGCTAATTAGTTGCTCCTATTTCATCACAGTTGAGCACTGTAAAGTGCACCTAGAGTACCTAGAGTTCTCTCTTGGAGGGTTCAGAACATAGAACTGATGAAATAAGAATATTTCATTGTATTTAACAGCTCTAATACCTCTCAGGAATTGGTTGCTAATTAGTTGCTCCTATTTCAACACAGTTGAGCACTGTAAAGTGCACCTAGAGTACCTAGAGTTCTCTCCTGGAAGGTTTAGAACACAAAACTGATGAAACAAGAATATTTCATTGTATTTAGCAGCTCTAATACCTTTCAGGAATTAGTTACTCCTATTCCAACACAGTTGAGCACTGTAAAGTTCATCTAGAGTATCTAAAGTTCTCTCCTGGAGAGTTCAGAACACAGAACTGACGAAATAAGAATATTTCATTGAATTTAACAGCTCTAATACCTCTCAGGAATTGGTTGCTAATTAGTTGCTCCTATTTCATCACAGTTGAGCACTGTAAAGTGCACCTAGAGTACCTAGAGTTCTCTCTTGGAGGGTTCAGAACATAGAACTGATGAAATAAGAATATTTCATTGTATTTAACAGCTCTAATACCTCTCAGGAATTGGTTGCTAATTAGTTGCTCCTATTTCAACACAAATGAGCACTGTAAAGTGCACCTAGAGTACCTAGAGTTCTCTCCTGGAAGGTTTAGAACACAAAACTGATGAAACAAGAATATTTCATTGTATTTAGCAGCTCTAATACTTTTCAGGAATTAGTTACTCCTATTCCAACACAGTTGAGCACTGTAAAGTTCATCTAGAGTATCTAAAGTTCTCTCCTGGAGAGTTCAGAACACAGAACTGACGAAATAAGAATATTTCATTGAATTTAACAGCTCTAATACCTCTCAGGAATTGGTTGCTAATTAGTTGCTCCTATTTCATCACAGTTGAGCACTGTAAAGTGCACCTAGAGTACCTAGAGTTCTCTCTTGGAGGGTTCAGAACATAGAACTGATGAAATAAGAATATTTCATTGTATTTAACAGCTCTAATACCTCTCAGGAATTGGTTGCTAATTAGTTGCTCCTATTTCAACACAGTTGAGCACTGTAAAGTGCACCTAGAGTACCTAGAGTTCTCTCCTGGAAGGTTTAGAACACAAAACTGATGAAACAAGAATATTTCATTGTATTTAGCAGCTCTAATACCTTTCAGGAATTAGTTACTCCTATTCCAACACAGTTGAGCACTGTAAAGTTCATCTAGAGTATCTAAAGTTCTCTCCTGGAGTTCAGAACACAGAACTGACGAAATAAGAATATTTCATTGTATTTAACAGCTCTAATACCTCTCAGGTTGGTTGCTAATTAGTTGCTCCTATTTCATCACAGTTGAGCACTGTAAAGTGCACCTAGAGTACCTAGAGTTCTCTCTTGGAGGGTTCAGAACATAGAACTGATGAAATAAGAATATTTCATTGTATTTAACAGCTCTAATACCTCTCAGGAATTGGTTGCTAATTAGTTGCTCCTATTTCAACACAGTTGAGCACTGTAAAGTGCACCTAGAGTACCTAGAGTTCTCTCCTGGAAGGTTTAGAACACAAAACTGATGAAACAAGAATATTTCATTGTATTTAGCAGCTCTAATACCTTTCAGGAATTAGTTACTCCTATTCCAACACAGTTGAGCACTGTAAAGTTCATCTAGAGTATCTAAAGTTCTCTCCTGGAGAGTTCAGAACACAGAACTGACGAAATAAGAATATTTCATTGAATTTAACAGCTCTAATACCTCTCAGAATTGGTTGCTAATTAGTTGCTCTTTCATCACAGTTGAGCACTGTAAAGTGCACCTAGAGTACCTAGAGTTCTCTTGAGGGTTCAGAACATAGAACTGATGAAATAAGAATATTTCATTGTATTTAACAGCTCTAATACCTCTCAGGAATTGGTTGCTAATTAGTTGCTCCTATTTCAACACAAATGAGCACTGTAAAGTGCACCTAGAGTACCTAGAGTTCTCTCCTGGAAGGTTTAGAACACAAAACTGATGAAACAAGAATATTTCATTGTATTTAGCAGCTCTAATACTTTTCAGGAATTAGTTACTCTATTCCAACACAGTTGAGCACTGTAAAGTTCATCTAGAGTATCTAAAGTTCTCTCCTGAGAGTTCAGAACACAGAACTGACGAAATAAGAATATTTCATTGAATTTAACAGCTCTAATACCTCTCAGGAATTGGTTGCTAATTAGTTGCTCCTATTTCATCACAGTTGAGCACTGTAAAGTGCACCTAGAGTACCTAGAGTTCTCTCTGGAGGGTTCAGAACATAGAACTGATGAAATAAGAATATTTCATTGTATTTAACAGCTCTAATACCCTCAGGTGGTTGCTAATTAGTTGCTCCTATTTCAACACAGTTGAGCACTGTAAAGTGCACCTAGAGTACCTAGAGTTCTCTCCTGGAAGGTTTAGAACACAAAACTGATGAAACAAGAATATTTCATTGTATTTAGCTCTAATACCTTTCAGGAATTAGTTACCCTATTCCAACACAGTTGAGCACTGTAAAGTTCATCTAGAGTATCTAAAGTTCTCTCCTGGAGAGTTCAGAACACAGAACTGACGAAATAAGAATATTTCATTGTATTTAACAGCTCTAATACCTCTCAGGAATTGGTTGCTAATTAGTTGCTCCTATTTCATCACAGTTGAGCACTGTAAAGTGCACCTAGAGTACCTAGAGTTCTCTCTTGGAGGGTTCAGAACATAGAACTGATGAAATAAGAATATTTCATTGTATTTAACAGCTCTAATACCTCTCAGGAATTGGTTGCTAATTAGTTGCTCCTATTTCAACACAGTTGAGCACTGTAAGTGCACCTAGAGTACCTAGAGTTCTCCCTGGAAGGTTTAGAACACAAAACTGATGAAACAAGAATATTTCATTGTATTTAGCAGCTCTAATACCTTTCAGGAATTAGTTACTCTATTCCAACACAGTTGAGCACTGTAAAGTTCATCTAGAGTATCTAAAGTTCTCTCCTGGAGAGTTCAGAACACAGAACTGACGAAATAAGAATATTTCATTGAATTTAACAGCTCTAATACCTCTCAGGAATTGGTTGCTAATTAGTTGCTCCTATTTCATCACAGTTGAGCACTGTAAAGTGCACCTAGAGTACCTAGAGTTCTCTTGAGGTTCAGAACATAGAACTGATGAAATAAGAATATTTCATTGTATTTAACAGCTCTAATACCTCTCAGGAATTGGTTGCTAATTAGTTGCTCCTATTTCAACACAAATGAGCACTGTAAAGTGCACCTAGAGTACCTAGAGTTCTCTCCTGGAAGGTTTAGAACACAAAACTGATGAAACAAGAATATTTCATTGTATTTAGCAGCTCTAATACTTTTCAGGAATTAGTTACTCCTATTCCAACACAGTTGAGCACTGTAAAGTTCATCTAGAGTATCTAAAGTTCTCTCCTGGAGAGTTCAGAACACAGAACTGACGAAATAAGAATATTTCATTGAATTTAACAGCTCTAATACCTCTCAGAATTGGTTGCTAATTAGTTGCTCCTATTTCATCACAGTTGAGCACTGTAAAGTGCACCTAGAGTACCTAGAGTTCTCTCTGGAGGTTCAGAACATAGAACTGATGAAATAAGAATATTTCATTGTATTTAACAGCTCTAATACCTCTCAGGAATTGGTTGCTAATTAGTTGCTCCTATTTCAACACAGTTGAGCACTGTAAAGTGCACCTAGAGTACCTAGAGTTCTCTCCTGGAAGGTTTAGAACACAAAACTGATGAAACAAGAATATTTCATTGTATTTAGCAGCTCTAATACCTTTCAGGAATTAGTTACTCCTATTCCAACACAGTTGAGCACTGTAAAGTTCATCTAGAGTATCTAAAGTTCTCCGGGAGTTCAGAACACAGAACTGACGAAATAAGAATATTTCATTGTATTTAACACCTCTAATACCTCTCAGGAATTTGCTAATTAGTTGCTCCTATTTCAACACAGTTGAGCACTGTAAAGTGCATCTAGAGTACCTAGCATTCTCTCCTGGAGAGTTCAGAACACAGAACTGACGAAATAAGAATATTTCATTGTACTTAATAGCTCTAATACCTCTCAGGAATTGGTTGCTAATTAGTTGCTCCTATTTCAACACAGTTGAGCACTGTAAAGTGCATCTAGAGTATCTAAAGTTCTCTCCTGGAGAGTTCAGAACACAGAACTGACGAAATAAGAATATTTCATTGTATTTAACAGCTCTAATACCTCTCAGGAATTGGTTGCTAATTAGTTGCTCCTATTTCAACACAGTTGAGCACTGTAAAGTGCATCTAGAGTATCTAAAGTTCTCTCCTGGAGAGTTCAGAACACAGAACTGACGAAATAAGAATATTTCGTTGTATTTAACAGCTCTAATACCTCTCAGGAATTGGTTGCTAATTAGTTGCTCCTATTTCATCACAGTTGAGCACTGTAAAGTGCACCTAGAGTACCTAGAGTTCTCTTGAGGTTCAGAACATAGAACCGATGAAATAAGAATATTTCATTGTATTTAACAGCTCTAATACCTCTCAGGAATTGGTTGCAATTAGTTGCTCCTATTTCATCACAGTTGAGCACTGTAAAGTGCACCTAGAGTACCTAGAGTTCTCTCTTGGAGGGTTCAGAACATAGAACTGATGAAATAAGAATATTTCATTGTATTTAACAGCTCTAATACCTCTCAGGAATTGGTTGCTAATTAGTTGCTCCTATTTCAACACAGTTGAGCACTGTAAAGTGCACCTAGAGTACCTAGAGTTCTCTCTCCTGGAAGGTTTAGAACCAAAACTGATGAAACAAGAATATTTCATTGTATTTAGCAGCTCTAATACCTTTCAGGAATTAGTTACTCCTATTCCAACACAGTTGAGCACTGTAAAGTTCATCTAGAGTATCTAAAGTTCTCTCCTGGAGTTCAGAACACAGAACTGACGAAATAAGAATATTTCATTGAATTTAACAGCTCTAATACCTCTCAGGAATTGGTTGCTAATTAGTTGCTCCTATTTCATCACAGTTGAGCACTGTAAAGTGCACCCTAGAGTACCTAGAGTTCTCTCTTGGAGGTTCAGAACATAGAACTGATGAAATAAGAATATTTCATTGTATTTAACAGCTCTAATACCTCTCAGGAATTGGTTGCTATTAGTTGCTCCTATTTCAACACAAATGAGCACTGTAAAGTGCACCTAGAGTACCTAGAGTTCTCTCCTGGAAGGTTTAGAACACAAAACTGATGAAACAAGAATATTTCATTGTATTTAGCAGCTCTAATACCTTTCAGGAATTAGTTACTCCTATTCCAACACAGTTGAGCACTGTAAAGTTCATCTAGAGTATCTAAAGTTCTCTCCTGGAGAGTTCAGAACACAGAACTGACGAAATAAGAATATTTCATTGAATTTAACAGCTCTAATACCTCTCAGGAATTGGTTGCTAATTAGTTGCTCCTATTTCATCACAGTTGAGCACTGTAAAAGTGCACCTAGAGTACCTAGAGTTCTCTCTTGAGGTTCAGAACATAGAACTGATGAAATAAGAATATTTCATTGTATTTAACAGCTCTAATACCTCTCAGGAATTGGTTGCTAATTAGTTGCTCCTATTTCAACACAGTTGAGCACTGTAAAGTGCACCTAGAGTACCTAGAGTTCTCTCCTTGAAGGTTTAGAACACAAAACTGATGAAACAAGAATATTTCATTGTATTTAGCAGCTCTAATACCTTTCAGGAATTAGTTACTCCTATTCCAACACAGTTGAGCACTGTAAAGTTCATCTAGAGTATCTAAAGTTCTCTCCTGGAGAGTTCAGAACACAGAACTGACGAAATAAGAATATTTCATTGTATTTAACACCTCTAATACCTCTCAGGAATTGGTTGCTAATTAGTTGCTCCTATTTCAACACAGTTGAGCACTGTAAAGTGCATCTAGAGTACCTAGCATTCTCTCCTGAGAGTTCAGAACAGAACTGACGAAATAGAATATTTCATTGTACTTAATAGCTCTAATACCTCTCAGGAATTGGTTGCTAATGGTTGCTATTTCAACACAGTTGAGCACTGTAAAGTGCATCTAGAGTATCTAAAGTTCTCTCTGGAGAGTTCAGAACACAGAACTGACGAAATAAGAATATTTCATTGTATTTAACAGCTCTAATACCTCTCAGGAATTGGTTGCTAATTAGTTGCTCTATTTCAACACAGTTGAGCACTGTAAAGTGCATCTAGAGTATCTAAAGTTCTCTCCTGGAGAGTTCAGAACACAGAACTGACGAAATAAGAATATTTCGTTGTATTTAACAGCTCTAATACCTCTCAGGAATTGGTTGCTAATTAGTTGCTCCTATTTCAACACAGTTGAGCACTGTAAAGTGCACCTAGAGTACCTAGCACCTAGAGAACACAGAACTGATGAAATAAGAATATTTCATTGTATTTAAGAACTCTGTACCTCTCGGGAATTAGTTGCTAATTGGCTCGAGAAGTGTTTTGAGAACTAAAATGGAAAAAAAAAATTTTTTTTCGCCTCCAATAAATCCCAGAAATTAGTTGCTAATTACTTGCTCCAGTTTCAACACAGTTGAAAACTGTAAAGGGCTACTAGAGTATCTAGTTAAAAAAATTAAAAAAGCAACTAATTAGCAACTAATTCCAGAGAAGTATTCAAGTTGTTAAAAACAATAAAGTTACTTAACCAGTGTAATTATTGCGATGAACACTTGCGTTCATCATTTCCTTTCAGCGACACTTTTTTGCAAATATTCTGCACTTAGGCATACTTTGAATCGAGCAACTAATTAACGACTAATTTTCTGACTGTTTTCATATATTTTTATAGACAAAAATATATGATAAAAAAAGTTAGCCTTGTCAGCAATATTTTGGTTTCTAAATCAACAACAAAATCCTAATTAGAGCAACTAATTAGCACATAAAGAGCACTAAATCCTCAACTTACACATACGGTACTTTACTATGCAACAAAAAACAGTCAAGGAATATTGTTTTCATATTGTATGAAATCTGATCATAATTATAGATGAACTGATTAATGGGTTTTTAAATTAAGTCTCAAGTAGCTTAAGCCGCCAGACGTTTTACCGCGTAGACGGCCACGGTCGTCAGCGGCCTAGGAATAACCCTGTGCCGACCCCTCGCTCCGGAATGAGAAGTTTGTGGAAGGGTATGTATACCCTAATGGTGGCGTTATAATACTTAACGCCATAGAAACAATAACAAAAACAAGCAGCAGTCCTTTAAAATGTCAATGTATGCTCTCAGTCCAATTTATCTCACATTGATGCAATTACAAACCAAACGACGACGCGAGTCGCGCATATCCCGCATCCAGTTGCGTGTCTTCGGCGAAGTCCAGAAGTGTCTTTGAAAAAAAAAAGGGATAAGACGCAGGTATTTTAAGACTGCTAACGGATGCAATAGGCAGAATGCAAGTCGTACGCTCTCCGGTAAAGACCAAGCAACGTGCTCAATGCTTACTTTGCATGTCACTACTCCAGAAGGGAATTATTATATCATAATTACTATTGCAGATAACGTTCAGGAATACCGGTCCGAAAGACGTAAAAGAAATAAACGACCCTTAAAATTGTTATATTAAAGCACCGCTAGTTTTATGAGCAGTTTTTGTTTTGATATCTAACAAGCGACTAGATATACATCTTTATGCGTATAATAAAACCAAAGACTTCGTGTTCTATCTGCACATTTAAGATTTTTTCCAAAAGAATAAAAAAATTGGGTGGCGAAGATTAAGTACTAGAATACATTTTTTTCTATGTTTATCGATTTCTTTGAGTGCATCATTCAGAAAGCGCCTAATTAATTCAAAATCTAATTTCTAAAAATATGGGGCTTAAGCACAATTAAGCTGATGCAATAATTAATTTTTATTAGCTTTTGTCTGCGGTTTTACCGCTTGAATATGCAACTAGTTCCTTTTATTTTTGTACGGATTGGTTATTCACATAATTAAAGTTCAAGAGAAAAACAACATCAACTCAAATCCGCGACCGGGATCGAGGTCAAGAGTGGCAGCGTGATTGTTTCATTTCAGAACAATTCAACGACAGTACGTGTGATTTCGGTGTCAGAATATACGTTTTTCTGGAACGATTTCATCGAAATCCGGATTTAGATGGTGACCGGGATTGATAACGGGGGCGCGACCGGCGCAGGAATCGAGACCGATTCACGGTTTTGGTTGAAAAAACGTTCGTTGGATATAAAAGATGAAGGTATTATATGTCCAGTATTTTATTTATTTATAGTAGTATTTTATGTCCACGCAGGGAAAGTTATTCAATGTATAATATAATCCTCTAATGAATGATCATCTCTTATTAAAAATAAGACGAAATTTATTCACTTAGACAATATCCAAACCCCAAGACCTCCTGCTCACCCACTAAGTAACCTAAGGCCGTGAACGGGCATAAAACTTAAGTAATATATATGTCAAAAGCCTTATTTTATATCAGTGCATAAAATACGGAGCATTTTTGACTTTGGCCCTCAAGAGAGAAGGTCGGGTTTAGCTTAACCTTGTATATTGAATTATATACCCAGCTTAGACCCCTACTGACCCAACAATGCCGCGGAAGGTATTTGTGGATATTTGGATTTGGGACATATTTACTATGGCCCTTGTACGGTCAATTTTAGGGTGAGATTAATGGAGAAGCATTTAACTTAATATTGAAGTTAACGATTTTTTTAGGAGTTAGTCAATTTATCTTAAGACGGTTTTCTTATAACTGTAGATATTTTTCTATACTAGTCTCGATTAAAATTATTGAATTTTGGAATGGTTAAAATAGAGAGAACAAAGCGTTTAATAGAAAAAAAGTAAACGATGCATTAATAAAATAAACAATTTCTCATTTTGATATTTTTTAATATAGCTAACTCAAAAAATTAATTAATTTAAACAATTACATATTAATCTGGGAGTATTTAAAACACTACTATAACATGTTCAGGAATTACAGGAACAAATTACTATTATATTGTTTTAAGTAAGGGTTTTTTTAAATCTACGTGAATGCACAAGCGAGTGCCGTTCGACACCCCTCTGAAAGCATATTTCAGGGGAAACGACGTCATAGCTTTGCCCTCAATTTCAAGCACGCCATAAAGGTTGCATTAAAATAAGCTTATCACATTTCTTTCCTAATAAAAAAAATTCCCCTGAAACGAACGTACTTACACGTGTTTAGAGTGTCAAACAATAAAACATTTTAATAACTTATACAAGGCAAAGGACTTGAAGTAACAGTGTAGTTAAATATTTGGTTAGTTACTTATAAAACATTTATAACATAATACAAAAAGTATTGTTAGTATAATAATTTGCTTGAGAACAAAACGAGTTAATCGATAATATTTGACTTCATAAATTTTATAGTATAGTCTGATTTCCAGTATTCTAAGCCTTGTAGTTAATCGTTTAAAAGTCATAGCATCCATGTCAAAATTTTTTAAACCTATAATTAAACTAATCCTTCGTAGACTACAATAGTTTATTGATGGGGATGAGCTTCGCTCGGCATAGTGTCGCATTCGTCGCGCACTCGATGTCTCGTAAAAGAGATTAGTAGAATCGATAGTGTAATATCCAACAATAGGCTACGCACTCCCGTAATATTGCAGTAGGTACTTTTGTGAATCTATACTTCCTAGTGCATTGTATATATATATATAAATCTTTTCTAGTTCAGTGCATAGATCAGCCTAACAGGTCATGAAGAATTTCAAATTTGCGAACTCATCGCAGCCCGCGAGGGTTTGGAAGTCCTTGAATGTGCCTCGGGTCGCCAAAGTCGTTACTCAAAAGGCTGGCGTCGGTAACCCCATGTCCCAGCCGCATCATAGGCGTAGCGATCTTTAGGAGGCAATTTGATGAAAGACACATTGCTGTTTTCTTTGTCAGCAATGCCAGAAAAAATGTACTGAAACCAAGCTTCTGACGACATTAATGGTTGTCCATCACATGTACTCGTTCAAAGATGAGCGTCAGTTTCGCGTCGTTCGTTACGAGGTGTTCCGAAATAAAAGCTCGCTAGAAGAGATCAAAGAGGAGTTTAAAGCCCAAAAAATCCTGTACAGGCGGCACGTCGCATCACATAGTGTACCCTTAAGCACCTAAACGGTATTAAGTATTGCCGATGTAATGGTTAAGGATGAGAAGAAGGTTGCCTTCTTCAATATTAAAAAAATTACTTCCTATCAGAGATAAAAATAACGCAATCTCACAAAAAAGTACACCGAGACGGTATCCCAACTACCACCCGTATGGAAATTAATCCAAAAATTATTTCAGAAAGACAGGCTGTATAAAAGACTGTAGTATATCACGGTAGACTAGCGTCCATTCGTTAAAGAAAACGATTGGTCACAGGGCCTAAATGTGAGTCTGAGAGCAAAAACATCCATCTTCCATAAAACAAGCGCTTCAAGGGTAAAGGGCGTGCTGCGCCCAACGCTAACGCGCGGTCACCAAGAACATCCTTACGCAAACGTGACTGCGGAACGCCGTATGCCGCTAACTAATGCAATTGCATCCGTGTATGATCGACATCAATGAGACGGAGCGCTTCTTCTTCTATTTCATATTTTATCCCTTTGCTTGGAGTTGCCTTTCTTGTTTTCTTCCTTCTCGCCAAGACTGTCGTCCTTGGGTTGTTTGCGTATCCATCTGAGCCCGTTTCAAGTCTTTAGCAACAGTTGTCCATTTCGGTGGTCCGTGGTCGTCGTTTACCCTTCTTCTTGTCTATGATACTTGGGACCTTCATCACAAGGTAGCCTTCGTACCGTTTTATCACACGTACTATGACGTACACGTAACCATGTTGGATGCGCTTTGTAAAAGATCGATTTTAGCCGCAATCGATACCGGTAAAACCTGTCTTGATTACAGAGGCGATATAAACAACAATGCTTAGTACCCCTAATTAAACTATCTCTCCTTCACCCCATACCAAGCCGGTGAGTTCAATCAATAATCATACATCACACCCCCACTCGACGCGAGGTCCCCAAATAAAGCACCTGGTGCTTAGTTTGCTTCGTTTTAACGCCCGGTAAAGCTTAGAATGCCACAAGGTTAACATTTTAATCTGACTTCTTTTTAGAAACAGTTTCAAGTGTGTGATATCCCATAGCGCGTCGCCAGTGTATCTTCAATTTGCCAAGATTTTATATTCCTGTGCAATCGAACCAAAAAAAAAGAAACTGTAAAACAGTTGACTCTGTCATCCATGACGGACCATCCGTGAAGCTTTCCGCTATGATATTTATAGTCGTATTTTTGACCTTGTTAAGTTATAAATGCAGATGATACTTAGTAGATTTGTCTAAAAGGTTTTTGGTAAAAAGCAAAAACTCCTTTCTATTTGGTTATGGAGGTACTAAAATTTTTATTAAATACTTCGATGGTAGTCATTTCGAAAAGAATGCAGGGGAATAGAATTCAGCGAACAAATTGAAAATAGCAATTGTATAAGTTTATTGAATGCAATAATTATGTTACTATATCGAGAACGCTCTACCAATAACACCAATTGACGGTACCGTTAGCACAAAAATGGTAACTTCTGCACTTGAAACGATTTATTCGAAAATATTATATTTCTCTACAACGTGGAATCATAAATAATTATAACATAATTAGAGTTATAAATCGTTCATGAATATTTTATAACACTAATTAAAATGCGCAATATTTTAAAAACATTTGAATATTTCATTTTCATTACATATAAAACATTAAGAATGTAATAATAAAAATAAAATGCAACTATACATAAACTACAATTAATGCAAATGTAATTTTATGCATGTATATTTCTATATGTGTTTTAAAATTAAGACAAGATTAAAAATGTAATACACTATTTGAAAAGGAATCAACTGTATTAAAATCTATTGAAACGGACGCAGTCTTACTATATTAATATACTTTATATTTGTTGAGTATGTGCATGTAGTTTTTAAAAGGTAATAAGTAGGACTTGATAGCTAGTGTATTGTGGACATAAGAAGTTACAGTACTTATTTCGAAGCATTTATATTAAAAAATTAAAAGTTATCGTATTCATATAATAGTATTTGCATAATTTATGATGGAATATAACACACGTCTTCAAATTCCCGAGCATTAGTTCAAGAGCCGATATACGTTCATGTGCCAAATATAATATTATGCCCTAAAATAAATACCTGAATATTATTTCCTTGAACATAAAACGCGCCCTCTCAAATCGTACCGTCGTTTCGCGGGATGCTGTGTCATCACAACCCGTAAAGGTTTCGGCAATCGTAAGCTAGCGTCGGACAAAAGCCCTTTACTGTGAAAAAGCGTCAGGTAGGACAGGCAGCCTGAGTCCACAGGCGTCCCGAGAGAGCCGCGGGTCGAGGACATTGAGGGCGTTCGCACGTCGACCGCGGTCCGGACTAAACAGCATTTATCAATCGATATATGGCATACAGCACTGCATTCGCAATTCAAGTGTGCTTGATAAGTGATCGCGCTGACTAACGAAGGTTGACAAAGTATGAAAAGGAAAACAGTCTTCAGGAACGCACAAACTTGTGTGAACCGATGCAGAGAAGGTGACGTGTGCATTGCACGTAATAAGCGGACGTGTTGAACCATGCTTTATCATCGCCTATTTTAAACATAATTGTTATATTTATAGAAGTTAATTTAATAAACTGATCTCAAATTTAAGCATCTAATAGTTATTGATTACTTCGTTTTTAGGCTACCAAACAAGTTCGATTATGAAATAAAATATATGTAATAAAGTATTTTAGCGTTTTTTTTTGTTTATTACAAGTCGAATTAAATGTGAATCGGAATGTCGAGAGAACTTGAGGACAATACCGAAGGCACCTACTTAAGCTGTGTACTGTGATAGTACATATTTAAACTTAGAAAATAGTGATCATAATTTAAATTCTTTTGATAAAAAAAAAGGTTGCTTACATCTGTTACGTACAGTAAACTTTTAATACAGGTGTCCAATACCAAAAACTTTATAAGTAATAAAAACTAAAATTAATTCAGATGAGTCTCAGTTTAGCTTCGAAAGTCAGATGCATTGTACACCTTGAAAATAAAAAATATAGTAATGCGATCTATATCTTTTTCTTTTTATAAAAATAATATTTACATAACAAAAGCAATTCCGTTACGGCCACTCGTATAATAACAAAAGGTATCTGCCAGGTCTTTCTAACGGAGATACAGCCTGAACAATATAATAAAATCTTAAAATTGGCTTCAGACTTAATTCGACCAGCGATGCAGTACAAATCTACGATCCACAGTGACAGCATAGATTTCCTTCAAAGATTCCATTGCTTTATCAGGAAATATGAAATTGATGATTATTATTCATATATTGATTACTACTATATTTTTTTAAGTTTAATTATCTACTATGAATTATATTATACACATAAAGATATATATGCAATACCTATATCTTAATATGTTTTCTATAAATATATAAATGAACAGCGAGTATAACCTCGTCATACTGACTAACATAAATTGATGAGCATTGAAACAGACGAAATTTATATTGAGTTTATGCTGATGGTACGACTTGCGATGAGAGGTTTCCTTCTTGATTGCTCGCGATTGGTTGACGGCGCGCTGTAAATTGAAGTGATTGGCCCGACGATGCGACGCCACCATTTTAGTCTTTTTTTTTTTAGAAAAAAGGAGTTATAATTCTCAATACAGTTCTGAGGCGTAATTGTAGTACTTATAGCATTGCAAAAAGACTTACATTTTTGTTTTGCATTCTATCCCGCTATTGTATATTCTTTGTATCTTTATTACAAGTTGCTCATTCGTTAATAATAAACGCTCAATAATCTGCTTTGTTTCATTTATTTCATATTAAATTGTAAATCATATTTAAGATGAATTGTCATCTGTCATATTATACCACACAAACTCTGTCAATTCATTATACTCTAACTCTCAGTTCGCGTGAGCGTATGTTTTTTTATTTTTAATTTTTTATGTTGAACAATCTTGCTATGAATGGTGATGACCCCGATTTTGTTTAAGGCTTCAGTTCTAATTCCACTGTTGGTTGCTATCCTGATTCCGTTCTCAATTTCAATGTCATTTGAAATTTTATTGCGAGAACCTTAATAAATAATAAAAACAGGTCTATACTTTCGTTTTGTCGGTCTACGTTCATTCATCCTTTCTTCTTTTATCACTGTTATCACTGTTTTATCTGTATATATCTCTATTCCTGATATCACTATTCCTGTATATATCTTTTAGATATATTCCAGATACTCCAAACAGAAATAGCTTCGTCACTGATTCTTGTGATTTCAATAAAATGTTGAAATCACAAAAAAACGATGACCGAAAGTTTGCCGTTCAAGTAGCAACTGAGTAAATTTCATGTGAATTTAAATTGCCTCATAAGTCCGCTACAAACACTGTATCATTGAAAGTCACTGTGTCAAGAAATATTAAATTGTTCGATTTACAATTACGTGACGTGATGTAGAGTTATTCTACAATATAGCATAAGTCGTTATCTGTCAAATGCTTCCCGTAAGCCAAAGATTAAGTAATCTTTGCACCATCGACGTGTGAGTTGCAGTAAATGGTAACCAAAATGAGCAATTTTATCAAGAGTCCTGAAACTTAATATGAGAAAAACTGTTTGAAAGAAACAAAAGTATACCCGAATATGACATAAGTGTAGTAGGTGAGCGAGTTGAACAAAATAGAAATACTCAAGGAAGATTTTATGCGGGAAATAGAGTGAATGGGGCATTGTTTGTTATCATGAATAGTAACGACAAGCGCATTTGGC
Source organism: Eumeta japonica (assembly GCA_005406025.1). Classification (NCBI taxonomy): domain Eukaryota; kingdom Metazoa; phylum Arthropoda; class Insecta; order Lepidoptera; family Psychidae; genus Eumeta; species Eumeta japonica. Next base: position 135,477 of record BGZK01001133.1, read on the forward strand.
TATTCATAGTAGAGTTTTGTGTCCCTATGCTTATGTGCAGTAACTAAATTGGGTGTGGCAAAAGAAACATGAAATGTGTAATATTTATGGAGTGTTTTTGAAAGGTAGGCATTTAAAAACAGTGATATCAGAGAACGGTATGGTTTGAAAGAATCTATCGTGTCTAGAGCAGAAAAAGGCATGTTGCCTTTCAAAGAAGGGTCAAATCACCCTAAATCGACGAGTTTGAATGAAACTATTGATGGATGTCTGTGAAATAATAGAAATATGCAAAAGGTCATATGGAGATCATTGATCTCCGCCTTCTCTTCTGAGAAATAGTCTTGAGCATATAAAATAAAGTTGCCTCTATAATTTTAAGTTGTTATTTTCAGACGTTAAATACAGATGTACATGGGATATTTTCGTTCCGTTTATATGAACTTTTAAAATTGTAGTTATCTATTAGTTTTTGAATAGCTAGAAAGGCGTGAAATTTCTAAACAACTTTGTATTAATATACCTATTTTCAAATTTTACGGTTGAAGGACAAATTTAGGAAAGTATTTTAGAAAGACTAAGTTTTCATATATTTGAGTTTACTTTGAAGCTTTCACAGCTGGGGACTATTCAGGATGGCCTGCGAAGGGTGAATTAAGAAGGTACTACTCAGTAACGATATTCAATTGATCAGATGACAATTTCAAATAATAGATGCCATTAGAAAGTAGCTTCGAAATGAAGGTAAATCTTAATACCAAAAACTCCACATAGTCTCCATTCCAAAAGCCTCATCTTACCATTTAGGTATCGACAGCGATATCGACTCTCTGTATTCATTCTCTGGATGTCAACGTCAAATCACACCTCCATCAATCCTTAGCTGATCACACGCATTACCGTGGTTTCGCGATGCCTTTTTGTATTTTAATGTTGCTGAATGTACACATTCTGCTTTCCTGAGTATTTTTTGTTTCATCTTATTTCACTTCTTGAATTTCAATAAGGTTATCACGTAATAATAGCAATGAACTCAATTCAGAACATAGATACTTCATGATATCGAATAACATTATTGTAATGCCGAATTAAAACATGCGCACGGTTTATTTAAATAATCACTCTAATAATTAAGTACAATAATCTACGGAACCTTTAAGAATCTACCTAAATATTGACACGTTTGATAAGATCCTTTTCTATTTGAGGGCGTACGTTCATCGACATAAAATATATCAGCCGAAAAACAACACTTTACCATTAAAAGCTCATAAATGAATAATGGATTTATAGTATGACAGTGTGTTGAAGTATCACGTCGATATGTAAATATGATATACAACAACACTACGATTTGTGCTATGACCATGCTTTCGTATTATTATGGACTACATCTTATTTTTAATGTATGTACTGCTGTGCCTCTGTGAATAATTCAGTGTTTGCGGTAAAACATTGAAGTTGAAATCTATCTTCTCTGGAATGAGTGTCAAATTGGCATACATAATATGACAAACAATAAGCGGATTTATGAGGAAATATTATTGTTACTGTAAGCTATTGAAGTTCATTTTGATTTTTATAGCATTTTATGGAGAAATGAGCATGTGAGATGCCAGAAAGCAAGTGGTAACCGCCGCCTACAGAAGCTCGCAGCCACAGAGGTGGCATTAGAGGTTTACCGGTCTTTCGGGAAGGAAGATAACCGATGGATGGGGTGTGGGTCACTGGATTCTCATTTACTGGACGAAATGAAACAGCGGAAGCTGCGACTTCACGTTTGTATTATCTGAGAATGTGGTCTCATCTCACCGGTCAAGTTAAGCCCATATTTGTGTAGCAGCTAAGTTCGCCACGACACGGTACTACCGCATCAAAAGTTGATTAGTCATTGTAGAAGGAATCTTCATAATTAAATAAAACATAAATAAAAACGTTTGTATGTACCCTTATGTAGCTTGTTATATATATATTGTGTAATAGCGTGTTAAAAGTTACAATTCTTTGGCATGTTGGAAAACGATGAATTAATGTGTATAATTCATATAAGCATAACGACAAAAATAGTAAGAGAAATGATAAATGTATTACTTAAATTAAAAGTTAATAAGAAATACTAACAAAGTTTCACGATAATGAGTTTGTGTTTGCACCTGTATAAGTGTTTTTTCATTGATTTTAATATGTATTGAAAGTTCTTCATTATAAAAGGTATTACGTTTTAACTTAAATGGTAGTTTCATGACGTAACCAATTTCGACGTATACTGCGCGTGGTTACTGTTGTGCACTAAAATATACCTCTTAATCCTCCTAAAAAAATTTAATTCCAAAAATCACACGTAAAAAGAACAAGATCTGAAAGAAGAAAACTAGAATTCTCCAAAATACATTTTTTTACTACTGAACTCAATTTACAGTTAGAAAAGAAAACTAAATGTAAACAGAACATTCGTATCTAAATTAAGGTTTGAAAATAGTCTCAAACTATCAAGATTCTAAGTCAATCTAAAGCATCAGACACGCAGAGGATCTAAATGAAGAAATGCTCCTCAGAAATTCTGTTTAAGAAAATATTAAGGTAATGTCTCCCTTGTAGCGTTCCATTAGGAAACATATTCGATTATACTTGTCTTATCATGTCTTATATACCTATCCACATATAATAGATAACATATGTACAATCTTTTTTTTATCGATACAGTACTTTGAGCTTTTGAAGTGGAATCGAACGCAGAGATTGTTTTAGGAACTTATTAAGTACAAAAGTATGTTTGTTTGGATGTTCGTCTCAATGATGCGTAAATGGTTGGATGGATTGCAATAAAATGTTGCATAGATGTAGGTTATAGAATACTTTCTATGTGAAAAATGCATAAGACGAGAGAACTAATAATGACAGAGGGATTATTATTAGAACTAAGCGCGGGACAGGGACTGGAATCATAATCGACATCGAAAATAGAACGGTGATCGAGATCAGAAATGATAAGAATTAATTTTCTGTCCATGCGAACGAAACTGCGGGCGTATTTGAATCTCACAAAAAAACGGCCGGTGCTAAATTGTAATTAGCGCCCGACGAAGTGGGCGGCTAACGGCTAATAAAATTATACAAGATGAATCAATATGATGGTTTGAAAAAATGGTTTCAAATAACTTTAAATGTGTCGGGAGTTCTTTACATCATAAAAATCTTCTTACTATTGCAGTCTTGTAAGGGGTGTGATGGACATATAATATCGAGAACTCTCGACAATGCATTACCATGCATTGTCGAGAGTTCTCGATATTATAATCGTTCATTGATATTTTATTAGTTACGTTCCATTATTCAAATATCTAAGTATTTGGCTGGTACTTATTTCTGAATGGCACAAGTTTGAAAATCTGAAACATAATACTTAACGTATGACAAAACTTAAATTTTTAAAAATAGACTAGAATCATTTTCCTATATAATGGCTGTATTAACGCAATGGTATGCCAGAAACGCAAATTTAGAAATTTTTTGTCAATAAAATTAATTTAGCTCAAAATTGAATGGGAATTAATCTCTGAAGAAGTTAAGTTTGAAATTAACTTGATATTATTAAAATAATATACAGAAAAAAATTAAAACGACAAATAAATATCGACGTACACAAAGCTTTCGGAATTCTCATGATCGATAAGAGATGGGACATCTTCGTTTTTATAACTCTGAATGTATTATTTTAAGTGAGATATTCAGAAACTTATGCGATAGTGTAATAAATATACTACAGATTATTTTTTTATTGCATATTTTTAAAGAAGTCTCCATTGACCTTTACAAAAAGTTTCACTTCTTTAAATCTTATGCGGATTCGCATAAATGTTTTGAGATTTAAAGAAGAAAGAATAAAAGAATCTTAATTGCAGCCAACCATCTTTCAATAAAAGGAACTGTTTTCCCTTGATTTTATTTATAATTTGGTGCCAAATAAGTCACATGTATCGGTATTGATATCGTAAACGCCCCGAGAAAGCCTTGCTTTAAACTTTACTATCATGTCACGGCACCTTCTAATCTTCTTCTGAGCTTACGTTAGATATGGTATTCGGCGGAAAATAACCGCTTCATGCGGATTTCGTCCACACTTCTCTATCCAACCTACAGTTTAGGCGAAACATACCCGAAGACACGTTTCACCTATTCTTCTGAAATCAAGTTTTTGACTATCAGCGCGTTGTCTTCTGTAACAGCCGTCAAAAGGAGGTCACTTCTCTTTTCAGTCACTAAACTGTCAATCACTCGATCACGCTCAAATTTGTCGAACAGAGGGGAACATTCGTTTTAAAAGAGCTTTTGTGTTTAGTGGCCATTTTTTTGGTCATTTAAATGATTTTTCTCGTTTTGGTCGACGTTGAGTTAAACAAAACATTTGAATTTAGCTCTTAAAAATGTGGATTCTTTGAATCTGTATTGTCCATATTTATTTCTCGATTAATTCAATTTACAAAGTCCGTGTCCCTTTCTCAAAAATTTCGTTTTTGGTTATATCCTTTGCGTTGTTTGGCACTCGTCGGATCCGATTGCGTGATAATGTGTAAGCTTTTTATTAGACAAACAAAATATTTCGTTTATGTTGTAATATTAAAAGTATGGAAGTACTTCATATATATAAAATAACAACATACTGTCATACTTTCTTAACTGCATTAATACAAAGATGTATATGAATGAGGAATATTGGACATTTATATTTTTAACCAAAGTACCAATAAATTAAATTAATCATGTATAATAAGTATTTATCAATATCTATTCCATCGCATAAGATTTAGGAATGGCCTAGATCTCGTTTTATCTTAATCGATTCTCCTTAATATTAAGCAAACACAAAGGACAGTGTCCTTAGGTTTGGAGTGATTGGTCACCCTCTCATTTATTATGCGCGAGCGTTCCGATTAAACTTGTCAAAAACAATTTCGATGTACAAAGCGAAACATTTTCAAATGAAATCGAGAAAAACCCTTGAAAGGGATTTAAGTATAGCCGGGATTAATTGAAACTTAAAAGGTATAAGGATATTATATTTTCTCCTCCATTTCATCAAAAACTTTCCTCAAAGAAGCAATGAGGATAAACAACATCCGAAATCAAATAAAAATTGATTTATGTCCTTGAGTACAAAGTAAACATGGTTTTGTAGCTTTTTAGTAGAATTTTGTCCATTTAATGATGGAGACAAGATTCTATTCACACTATCAAAACCATTTTTATTGCGTAGGTTAAAATTTCACTTGGAATATGTCATTAATAAATTCTTTTCGACATTACCACCCATTTTAAATGCCGATTCATCTTGAGAAGAATGGGCAAGAAACTCAAGGTTTGCTCTTTTTTTTGCTCATCAATATAAAGTATTGAGTAATTAATAATTTAGCCGATACTTAAAAATAATACGAAGAAACCACATAGCCGTGCAGTTCAATCCCATGGCTTTTTTTTCATGAAGATATTCAGACACGATATAATAATCCTTGCCGCATAACTTACTATTGACGAAACGTTTAATTCATAAAATGGAAAATTTTGAATTTCAGCTGGGATCTTAATATACACATATTGCACCTTGAACTATTTGTTAATTTGACTGAGTCGGATTTTATGGGCGGTAAGGTTGTTTTTATGTCTAGTGTTAATGTTATGAATGTCGCCTTTTATGGAACGATTCTATATTTATCTTGAATCCATGTTTTCTTGTAGAGTTTCATGATTTTGAAGTGATTTTATCTCGCATTAGGGTGGAAGATGTCTAGGAGCTCTTCCGATACGAAGTCGATGTTCGCTTTTAAAGTTTTGTAATACATTTGTGTTATAGTAATCTTCCAAATTTTTGTTTATATAATTGACATCTGATTTTACTACAGAATTCAATGTATTAAGCAATAAATTGAACTTATGAAATTTGGTTGCGAAAGTATATCATTTAATATAAAGGATAAGAAAGCATCGGCTTTGGCCAAGAAGGTATCAGGTTCGATTGCGAACACGGTCGAATTCACCAATGGTTTTGAACTTAAGTCACACGCGCGTGCCTCCGAGAGTACATGAAGCTATCGGTCGCGGACGTCGTCACCGCGTCGGCGTCGATAGTCTTTAACAGTGCGCCAGCGTGGAGGGCTTAAGGTTCGAGGCCGTTGAACGGAAATAAAAAGATTGCGGAAGGGTATGGCCCGACAGAGGGGTAAATAAAGCCAGACACACCAATTAGGGTGGAAATCTCTTGGATAAGGAGTTTGCTCTTTACAGTAAATTAATTAATGGAGTGGTTTATTAAATAATGTAAAGCGAGAAAAATAAGTTTATAAATAGGGATAAGCGACACACCGTTTGGTGAACCAAAAGATTTCAGAAATTAAAAGCCTGATCGAAATCGAATTTGATCAGACGATAATTTGTGTAATGTGAGGACACGATATAAAAGAAATTTTGGAAATTCGCTTTTTATCCGAGTAAAAGGGGGTCGAATTCTGCATGTAACTTTTTATGGAGGGAGGTATTTTTATAATATTTGGTAAAAATATTATAAATGGCGAGACTCTTTTTTTCGCAAATAGATGAAGAAGGATTAGGGTTGTATAAAAACGAATTCGTATTTTGTTCGCCTTCCTCACGTGCCAAAACCAATCATCTGTTTAAACTATAAATCTGGCGATGTGTTGCACGTCAATGAATATCAATTCAAGAGCACCATTTCACATAATAAAATGCGAGATACCAGTGACCCTATTAAACCGAATTTAGTTTTTTTTTAATTATTACGTGATAAATTTTAATTGTGTATATATTTGGAAACATCTACAAATAATCTTGTTTATTTTTGCTTATTAATAAATTTGAAATGACGTAAGTTTGAAGGGATAAAATCACATTAACAATTGTAATATTATAAATGACGTCTACGCATTGTAAAACGATACAAGCGTGAAATTACGTTTTTAGGACACGAGTGAAACCAAAAAAAAATCGTATCTTTAATTAAAATCTCGATTTTATATCGTACCAATATACGTGTTTAAAAAAATGTTATCTCGACTCATTATCGTAACGACATCGTTTTTATATCGAAAACTCTGTCATGCGAAACCGCGTGGGGACCCGTGGCTGTTTTTTTTTTTTGGATGAAACATATTTACTTTTGTACACCGGAAATTGAAGTATAAGTCGACAAAGTTGTGCGCAGACGCGGTCGGTGCCTTCATTTTACGGCGCGTCTAAATCGGTACAGGCGAGTCGGAAAGTTGTTTCATGCCGGCCGATCGAGCAAAGTGCCCGCCGCTGTCGGGCACCGTCGTGCATAACGCGCTTTTTCATCGGCCGACACTGAAATAACATATAGCCTGTGTGTTGCGCCTCTGCAGCGGCAACGTTTCGGATATAATGTAATATTCAAATGCTGAAAACGTAACCTTCCACTTGACGTACATTGCTAACTTCTTAAGTGTTTAGTAACTACTGCGCAACGTTACGCCGGTGAAGCGACGGCAGTGTCTTTCTCACTCACACTCCTATATTCTCGTTACGCTACCATTTTCTCTAACATGTGGTTGTTAACGCTTGGACGGTGCCAGGTTTATAGAAACATGAAACTAACTCACATATTTTGTCCCCGCTCTCGCATACTAAGAGTACATGCAGTTTGATTTAGCTCACGCTCATCAATACTGTGCCCGTGATATCATTTATATGAAGTTTGGTTTACCTTCAGGAAAAAAAACATTTATTGAATCAATTTTATTATTGATTATTTGGAGTAGGTAGTAACACAAGTGCGAACTTTTAGTGAGGCATTTAATTTCTTTATTTCGATGTAAAGGCGTCATTCACTTAATTCTATACTTGTTATTATTAATCTTAAATAATAGATTTATTGAGATCATTGGAATTTATCTAAATACGGCTGTAAAACTAAAGTCTCTCATAAAAGTAAATTTTATAAGTTATGTCAAATGGTAAGATTGAATTTGAAAATTGTATTAAAAGCGAATTGAAGGAGGTCACTAAAAGGGCCCCAAATACCACACAACGTGTTATAAGACAACAAATATATTTGAAACGCGTATGAGACTATTCAGTTTTTTATTTGATTAAATTTAGAAATTTCATACGCTAAGTATACAGACATACCGATAGTAAAAATTGAGGAACGTCTTAACCATTTCGCTATTCGCCTGTACCCGACCAATACAATAAATAGCGGTCTTTATTGGGCATTCCTAAATTCCAACGGAATAAGGGATAAGGATTAACAAGCTCGCGCGTAAAACTGCCCAAAACGCTGTATTTAGCCCGGCGGGATTTGACAGAGCCGCACTGGAGCCATACAATACACATACCTACCAATTTATATAATTATATATATGTGGTATACGTATTTAGTATTTTATTTATATAGATAAAACAGTTTAGCAGGATCCCCGAAATCGAGACTGTCGATTTGAGATAACATTCCATTTTTCTAATTATATATCAGTAATATATCTCTTATGCGAAAGTTACTTTGTAATTGATTGCCTTAATTATAATTATTGCCTAATTTACATTGGATATTTGTTTGTCTATTATTCTAAAACAGCGGGAAGGTTTGTTAACTATTTTTGTGGCGAAGTAGATTATCTTTTTTATAACTGTACAAAATTATTCAAAAAATATATAATTACTACTAAAAATGTTGTTGGTTATAACTAACAGTAATGTCCAAAGAAAAGCTAAGATGGACATGGAACAGATATTGAGATAAACATCGGTACTATAATCATATTAATGAGTTCATACGTAATTATGTAAAATATTAATAGTTATAGCGTGCTTTTTTTCATGAGATGTCGCCGCTTTAAAATGTTCTAAAAAAACCAAAAATATAATTTGATGCATTATTTTATTTGTTTACACAACTAATAATATAACAAAATCAACTTAAATCATATCTTATAACTTGTAAGAGTTTTTATTCAAAGTGTAACAAAATGTACAAATTGTTACAAATTGACGGCAAACGGTACAGTGATACCAAAAAATAAAAGATGCCTTCCACCCTCATCCGTTCGCCCAATCAAGATCTTTATATCCCCAATAAAAACGTGTGCTTGGATTTTAAACAAATAAGAGCGAGCCATAAATCCACGTCGCCAGGTAATGGCCAGGCGCTTACCCCACCGTGGGGTAACCATGTGGTATAATTTGCCCATAAACCAGCGCGGACAGAACTATCATGGCCATGGAAACACCATGATTACGTTATAAAACCACAGATGGGACGGTACAGTCGTTAATATATTTGTAGAAGCGATTTTCAAGAAGTTTCATTGATATAAATGGCCTAAGGGTAAGGGGGTAAATTAGGAATATTTCTAAGTATATGAAATTCAATTTATTGCTATTTAAAGGAATGGTTATGGTTTTTTTTTACAAGTATGCCTTTCAAATGGGAGCCACCCATAAAACATATCACACACATTTCGGGTGGTGGTCGCATTAATGGTGTGACCCCCCGCCCCTAGTGAGTAATTTTAGATATTTTGAATTTTTTTAAAATTAAAGTAAAGCAGAAAATATAAAAAAAGAAACAATAAATGAGTAAATTAAAGCTTATTTTCTTAGATTTAAGATGAATATACAGAAATCAATTATCTTGACGCATTATAAAGTTATTTGAAGGATAAGCAGTAAAAATATGTAATTTTCGGTTTTCCAAAATTTTAAAATGCTGTATTATTTAAGCTAGTTAATCAATTTGGTTCAAATTTTAACTCGACCTTTGTAAGCGTCCATAAAACATGTATGTTGAGTTTCATTAGGATCTCTAAAGAATTGAAGACGCTATCGTGCTGAGAAGTCCCGCGTTATATCATATATATACATATAAACTTTTAAACCACATGTAGTTTCTGATTCAGCTCGTCGAGTTAAGTTGCAGCAAAATTTTTCAAAAGTTACGTCATGAGGACAAATACAATAGTTAGATTTTTATGAAATTTACTAAACATAAAATAAAAGAGAAGTATCAAATTATTTATATATTTCTATTTAAAATTTATTTTCATAAAGTGGAAAAGAAATCAAATATTTTACAAAATTTACAAAGCCGTATACAGTAGATATAGCGAAAAAGTTTGTAAATGCTAATGTGAATGAATATTTGAGTTTAATATTTTAGATTTTTGTATGTGACGTCATGAAGATTCGTCTTGTGACAAGACTCGTCCTCTTTCACACAAGGTGTCAAACTTTCTTTGTTAATTTTGAGGTCTCGCCCAACAAAACCTGAGTCTAGTGTAGCGCAGTTTCCTCGAAACTTTTGAAATTATGCCGGTCTGCCTCCAGAATCTGCATATTTATATTAACGAAATAAATACAATAGGAAAATGAAGTAATTGGGAAGTAGAAAGTTTACCTTTTGCCACGTCCTGGAATCACACACGCGAAATTGCAAAATTCGGTCTCTATATTATTTTAACCGCGCAAGAGTTTTAGTCTTGTCGGTAGTTGCCGAATAGCGACACCTATCGCCCCGCTAACAGGAAAAAAAAGTGCGCAAGGGAAACATATTATATATATACACGATGTAATAGATAATAATGTATGTAAATGCTTGTAGGTATTAAACCTTTATTATATGTAAACAACATTAAACATGTTGCCCCTTACATCACCTTTAAGGTATCACGAAATTTATGGACGACCCCAGTTTGTAAACAGCTTTTGTGATCAGTGGGCCTAAAATATAATATTACGATAGTCAAGTAATGCAAACTTAGTCATCTTTCAGTAATAAATACATTTTTATACACAATGTGTCATCTTTAATAAAAAAAATACAGTTCTAGTAATTTGTTTACAACTCGATTTTGTGAATTCATTTCTAAATATACCATATCACTGCTTAATCTAAAGGAGTATGTTATATTTATTTAAACATTTTCTTAGCTTTTTTTTTTAGTTCATGGTCTAGGAGTTTCTAATAATAAACATAAATGAATGTTTATTTAATTTTGCATGAGAAAGTACATTAGGTATCCTCCCTTAAAATTTGGTAAAGGAAATGTAACGAATTTATTACAACATTACATTAATTTCAGCCCATTTCCAGTGAGCACAGAAATTGTTAGGCCGTCGATTATCCTAGGTTGGATAAAGTTTGAGCGGTTGCCCAATCTTGATTAAAAATACATGGATTCGGAAAAACGCTTCCTAACATCTTTTGTATAGAATCCTTTAGAAATGAGTTACAATATAACTTAATTTAGAACTCTCGACAACATGATTATTTTTATTTGAAAGCTTGACGAGTATTTAGTACTCCTTTCGTTATTGAGGGCTTTAATTTGTCTGTATTCAAATGAAAGAGGGAGAAAATATCGGATTTCAATCCCGAGCACGGATGACTTGACAAATTAGTTTTTAAATTAAACTATACAAAAAACATTCTCTTCGTACCATCGCAGAGCAACTTAAGCCATCGGTACCGGACTTTGTCATTGCAGCATCGGCCGAACAATGGCTGTTAGTAGCTCCTAAAGTGGAGCGGGCCAGTGTAGAAGACCTGCGCTCGAGTCTCAGTCTGACAAAAAAGGTTTTGAGAAGATACGCCTCAGTAGACGCAACAGCAAATGGAGTAACGGCGGTTACTCCAATTTTATTTCGACTTGGGATTCATGTGGTGCTGTTAGAGACATAGAAAATAACACAAACAGTTCATATATAGCACAATATAATATATGTACATATGCGTCTATGAATTTAGAAATATGTTAATACTAACCGTATTATTTTTTGATTTAAGAACTTTCTAAAAGAATACTCTCTTACATTTAATTTTCGAATATTCTATTTCACTCTTGATTTGCAAATATATATTATTAATATTTTTAGAGCCAAAAGCATTTTTTTCTATTGATCACTTTTGTACCTCATTGTACCGATAGCATATTTAACATTTTTTTCTTCATAAAAGCTCAAAATACCCCATAAAATAGAATCCGTCCCGGTAGAACGCCATAAAATATAATTTTTATAACTAAATTAGTACACTTGACTAGATAAGATCATAATGGGTTTGACACCCGAAGGACAAAGATAATAGTTTTAAAACTCAAACGCGACTGTGTATAAAATGACAGACGAGCTATAATTTTTTTATTAGAGTGCATTTTTATATGGAGAACTAGAATACATATATATTTATACATGTATTTCTAAAAAAACAATTGGATCTATAATATTATAGGAAACAAAATTGTTAATGATGATTTTCAGTGTAAGAAATTTCATTTTACGGCAATAATATTTTATGAATAATTTTATATTAAATTCAAAATATATTTTGCGTTTTTATTCAATTAGGCAAACAATAACTGCTATATTTTGTGATTGATTGCCTATAAAATATCTTTGGGAGAGGTCGTAAATGAAAAATTAACAAAAAAATATTTTTTCGTAATAATTTTGATTTTTAAAAGATGCTTTTTTTAAAAAAACACAAGAGTTGAACAACACAACATTTGGTAATTTGTTTTATACAGTAATAATGTATTGTAAAATAATAGCGCTCTCAAAAAATTTGCCAATAAAAAAATAATTTATGAAAATAATTTTTATATTTCTTGCTTAAAATACTTCATCAAATACTAAAGGTCGAAATTGTTTGTTTCGTTCAAAAGTTATCATTAATAAAATATTTGAACATTAACAATTAGGTTCTTGAACCCCCCTCACATCCCCCCAGTAATTTTTAAAAGGAACCCTGATAATCTTGATAATGAAAACATGATTGCTAAAAACAAAGCAGGAAGTGTTGGATTTGGTGTTTGTTGGTAGAATTTTATAAAACAGTCTTGTTTTATAGAAACAAATGTATGGAAATAATAGTCCATAATATAATACTTTGTTTATTATACGTATACATTATCTATAATTTACGACGTCACTGCCTTCTATTTTTTCCTCAAATTACAACCACATTTTCTATTCCATAATTTGGATTTTTAACATTGAATTTGCATACAAATCGATTACTTACTCAGTCATGATTTAATATTGCGTTTCTCTTCTATAAACATAATTAGATACATAAAGTAACTAGTTTACATACAGCATAACATATAAAGCATTTTAATACGGAACACGACGAAATATGGCCGCAGACAAATGGGTCGAGTTTAACATCATATATTACCGGCGATTTTACAGATAGCGACATCTGATAACGTAGGCCAGGTTGCTCCAAAGTTTTACAACTAATAGAGCCACTCCAAAACTTAACGGCGCCCACGATATGGAGCCTCTCGAATGAATCCCGAAATTATGCTAACTGCCGTAGAGGTCGCCACTCGAACCTATCAAATTAGACTTTAATAGGTGGTTGTTAGGGAAATCTAACATTGCGGTTTTCGGCTCTATAATTTAGCCATAAAAAGGGTCACAGTAAAAAAAAAAGTGTTTTCCCGGCGCTTTCGATTTGTTTACTTAAAGCTTGTTTGGGGCGGTCCAAGGGCGTGATAACGCGGTTGGAGGTTTAGTATTTTTAGGGTTGCGCAAGTAAAAGGCCAAAACGGAAACCTTAGGCCGAGACTTCTGTGTCGGTCTGAATGTTCATCCGTCCGTCTTTCTATGTATCACTTTGATTTCGGTAAGGGTAGAAAAACACATTTCTCTGGTAATTATCGTAATTAAGGAATTTAAAACTCTTACCTATTAATAATAAATCATGGAGCGTTTTCAGGAATTAATTATTTTCCATTTTATTTAACGCAAGGATATCAATTGAAGGCGAATGATTTGAAAGAAACAATGTGTTTCTTTCAAATATTTTCTTTCAAATTATTCTCTTTTGATATTTATTTTTTGATTTTGACTTGCACCTGAAATTATGCAAAAGAAACCGTTTCCTGTTTTCCAAAGTTTCAAAACGAAGAAGCACGAATCTATGTGTTTAACAAAAGAAGGTCTGATAGATTAATATATATGAACAAAAACATACATTGACAACAACATTCCGTCGTCTTTTAATATCTTTTTTGTCTCAAAAGGATAACAACGATTTACAATTATCGAAAAATACTAAAATACAATAAAGTGAGTCTTTTAATAATAACACCATAGTCCGTCAACTCTAGCGGATCGACTGTTTATTCTTCAATAATATCAGATTTTGAGGGACTCCCGGAAAGGGTAAATGACTGACTACCGGTTAGTTTATATCATGCCATTACTGATAACTTTTTTCCAAATTTTTTTCATATGTATGAAGTCGTCCAACGGTTTAAAAAACTTAATCATGGTTATGAACAAAAAAATGTAATAAATAGTCGGGTTTCTGCATAATGCGATTTCATAAAAAAAATTGACTGTTTCACAAACTAGTGTGATTGTTAAATATTGTTTGAACATAATAATATCTTTTAGGTGGGAATCCCCTGGTACATACGGGTTTTCTTATATTTATTTTTTGTGTTTAAATTAAACGATAAATTTACGTTTCAGACTGTGTATGATTTAAGAAAATCACTAAGCGATGTCTGGCGAGATCGAATTCCCGTCTGCGTCGACGGCGGGTGGGCACACCCCTATCAACCAGCCCTCAAAGTATACCCTTGAGTGAAAATGGGCTGTTCGTCGTGCGTACACGCATCGCTCGATAGTGATGAGAATACGGCGGCTTATACAAGATGTAGAACCACTATGATTCAATAAAGAGTGACGTAACTAAATGTGACGGCACGCAAACTAAGAATATATTGTTACAGTCAACTGTACAAATATACGACATATGAATAATATAATACTGTCTGTTTCCGGGTTGACCTCACGAACGAGCGTTTTGTACAAAATAAAAAACTAAAAGATGCATAAATAGCGGAAATATAATACCGATGTCCAAGGCAAGATGGAAATTGATGTCCGGATCGGTATTGGGATCGGAAAAAATATTCTTAGATTTTAATTAACAGACCGTAAAATGGGCGGATAACAGTTGGTTCAGAATTAAAGTTTGCGTAAACGATCGTGACCCCATATATGTTATTATTACATTTATATGGACATGTAAAATGCAAATTTTGTACATAAATAGGTAATGCATATAGAAGACGAACATAAAGCGATATGTAGAGGAAGTAGAACGAAAACTACGAGGAGCCCGATTTAAAACCATCATCAGTTGGAAATTATTAATGCATTATCGGAGCATTTTCGTATTCAGGAAATCATACCTTAAGCCTTACGTAACAAGGCCGCGTATGCCTTCCGGGCGGCGGTCGGAGCTGCGAAGGGTAAAATTAAAATTAGTTTTGGGTGGACGCAAGGTTTTTGTTAACATTCCCCGTTAGAGATATGCGTATAAGTTTAATCCTCTTTGCTTATGTGTAAAATTTCGCACGCTAAAATGATGTGCACCCTTATACACTTATAGATATAATCAAAAGAGTCAACGCTTCATTAGTCGCCATGTTTACGGTTTTCCTTAATCGTGGCTGGAAATCAGAGATTTGATTTCTGTGCAGACATCGACATCGAGCCATGTCATTTGTGCATTGCTGCAGCGCACGCGCATATCTGTGCTCTGGGTTATGACCACTTGTATTGCTCTTATATTGTTATAATAGTTCAAATTATTGTGTATAAAATGAAAATGTGATGTGTATTCAAACATTGTACAGCCCTGCTCTGATCAATTTGGCCGCAACACGAAATGAGCCGGTTGGGACGGTGAGATATCACATTCCCACAGTATACAGACGTGAAGTAACAATTTTTGCCATAGTTTTTCGTCTAGTGTGTGAGCGTTCCGGTGGCGCCTTCCCTCCTCCATCACCCCAATCACCCATCATCTCACTCCTTTCCCCGTCAGATATTTTATTTCTGCCCAAGAGGCCGGTGACGCAGAGGCGACTTTTCTAGAGTTACGCGTGTCCATGGGCGGCGGTGACCATCTACCCTCTGGTGGCTAGCGAAGTCATTTGGATCTAGAAAATGCTATAAAAACGTGTGTCTATAATATATTACACAATATGTATATTATTTTTTGTATAACTTCTCAGTGAATATTGCATTTTTCTCTTGGTTATGTTACATTTAAAAACTCGGAGATAGATTGAGAAAAGATTTTTTTTTAGAGAGACCACACAGTATTGCAAGTATCATGAAAGTTGAGTGTCGAAGCACCGCCACGTAGAAAGTACTTTATACTTTATTTTGTCGTCAGATGGCAGTGTTTATTTGCATATTTTTTTTAACTAATTGTTTAGCAAAAACAAAACCAATAATTAATTTATTGGTTATTGACTGACAGTGTAAATAGATATATATAGGATGATATAAAATTTATAATAACTGTGTGGTTTCTTTTAAAAAGGGATACAAACAATCCGAGCTTTTTGTAATAATCTCTACAATTATTGTATATAATAGTACGTCTATTGAGCTTTTTTCGGACTGAATTACATTAATCTACTTATTCAAAAGTAAAGTTGGTTAATGGTAAAAGGAAATCTTGAAAAGAACCCACACTTTGAGGGTAGGTGAAAATGCTCTCCTTGTATATTAAAACTGTTTACAACGATGATTTCATAAACTATTACGTACGGTTGAAATGATTACAAAGCGTTTAAGAAGTGTATCTTGTGAGCCGCTCCTGGTTACCCTATATTAAAAATGCCTTGTAGTTTTATAATGATGCTTAATACAAACGATAAGTACACTTGGAGCGCTAGAAAAATACGTCCAACTTACCATAATTTGCGTCAGCAAATTCAGATTGGCGATGAGTTTTTTCTTCGCTTTTACGTAATTTTCGCCTCTGTGATGTTCTTACGAGTCAGAAGTAATTTAAAAACGTGCCTTTTGTGCTCGTTTCGATCTTGAAAATGATAATTGGAGATAAATCTTTTCACACTCGTCTGTGATACGAGAGTTAATTGTATCATCGTGGTGTATCATCTAAATTATACTCAATATGATTTAGATGTGTATCTGAATAAAATGTTTTTACGCAAATATTACAATGTAAATATAATAGGTTTTAGGTATACTTTAACTAATGCTAACTAACTCTAAATAGCTATCCGAACAAAACTGACAATGCACTTTTTTGATTAACTCCTAAATGTTGGCCGTTTCAGAAACAGGTAGCAAATATTTTTAAGAGTGATAAATGCTGTCGAACTTTACTATGACATGAAAAAAAAAAAACAACTTTTTTGTTAAAAATACCCAGTTACGGATAGCGTTGGAATTGTGATCGAATATGATTCTTTTAATAAAATCTGGCTTTTGCAATCATCATTTTGATTCTAAAGAGCAATAACTTTTGAACCCTGAAACTTGATTGAAACACACTTCATAATACTATATAACTGCATTTATTTAGCGTCTTGCAGTTCTGAACAACTCACTAAACAGGGTACAAGTTCAGTACATCAGAAAAGATTCGATAACCCAACACGAATTCGTTCAGTGATGAATACGTGATTTTATATTCCACACAGGTCCTGTGGGTACTGGATACTTAACAGGTTGTGGAAGATTCTGGAGAACCGAGATGCGCATGTCACTAAGACCTTTTCTTTCCCTGTTAAAGCAACCGATAACTAATTTAAATCTGCAATAAGTTAATAGTAATGTACAGTACAGTAATAACAAATATGTAAACGTTACCTTAATAATGAAAATAATAATTTAAAATTCTATTCTTTTGATAGGTTTTATTGGATTGTTTCAATTTAAACAATTTTTATAAATAATGGTACAAATATAGATTTCCACGTGTACGAACTTTACATGTCTCTCTTCTTCAATCTTCCTTTCATGCAAGCTCTTTGGTTTCGGGTGCTTAAAGCTTGGCCCTTTATTAATATGCCATCAACTGGTCCGCATAGGATTTTCTAGAGCGGCCCTTGCCGACCTTTCTACTACACACATTCACTCGATAGATTTGTTTTGTCATTCTACTTTCATTCATTTTTTCTATATGGCCAAACCATCGTAACATACCCTTTTCTACTTTAGTCACCACATCTTTTTTTAAACCACACCGCTCTCTGACATCGCCGTTCCTCCCGGTCTTTCCTATTCCTATCTTTTCGAGACACTCCACACATACTACGAAGATATCACATTTCCACCGCATTAATCCTACTTTCTTTTTGCTTCGGCCATACCTAGTTTTCACTACCATAAGCGTAGAGACCGGGCTCTGTTATAGATGGACAAACACGCTTATTGTGAGACAATATTCCTATTTATAATAGCGAGCAAGGCCCCATTCACTCTCTTTTCGATATCTTATCACGTTTACCATCATTTGTAAACAGACTATCCAAGTATACACATTCTTTTATTTGTTCGATTCGAACGAATAAAAGAATGTATACGTATATTATGTACATACTACATTCAGTCGTGCTTTCGCCTGTTTCAAACATCATCAGCTTAGTCTTTACTTTCATATCTCTTTTCTTAATAGCAATATTCATTTTAGTTTCCATCTCTTGCAGCTCGCACGTCGACGACGCAAGGATTACTTGGTCGACGGCGCATAGGAGGCATTTGACAGACAAGTCATACATTCTGAGTCCACACTCCTTTCAAATAATACAGACAGCAATCCATGAATAGATTGAATAGCCACGGTGAAGATAGACATTCGTCTCTGACAACCCTGCGGATATCAAACCAGTCAGCGTATATCGCATGTATTCCTGACACAATGGAGCTTTTTATATCCTATAGTTTCTGTCTATTCCTCTAGGAATATATAGGAATATAATAAATAGGCGTGAGTTTATATTACTATCAGTATTGATAAATAACAATGTTTAACATGTACGTTTATGCTTTATACTTACGTAAATTTTTCCTAGACATGTGTTCAATGATTTTATGTAAAAATAAAATGATTTTTTTTTCAATAATCTAAGGGTAGATAAATATATCTCAGTAAACATTTGGAGCCTTATATAATGTAAAGGTTGTTCTAGAAGGGTTTCTAAGCTCGGCAGCTTTTATAAATCCCCATTATGGGGCATGTCGCCGGCGTTCGTTCTAGGATTATGAGCTTCTCCTTAACAAGTTAAAACGCGAGATGATTTCATTACGAACGCCCTTGACATTTCTCCTTGATTAATTGAGATTTCCGAAGGTTTCAGCAAACGAGTCTGTTACTTAAGTAAGTGTAGTCGATGAATAGGGAGACCGGCTTGTACTGCGCATTTTTTATAATACTGAAATTTCTTGAAACTTATACTGAAAGTACCTCAGTACCTCAATTTCAATGGATTATTGTGGACATTAGGCGAAACTAACTACAACGTTTTTATTTGTGTGATATCCATGTTTTTACTGCATCATATTCTGAATGTAATGTAGCAGACAGTAGAGTTGGTTACGTATTTACTACGTAAATAAGATAAAATATATTAACGTTTTAGCCGATGTCGCTATTCTTTCTTTATCTTTATCAGAGGAGGACTTTGGTGGTTTAGTCGTTAGAAGCATCGCCTTAGGACCAGACAATGAGTTCCATCCTGACCACGGTGAGTTGACTGACAACTTTTTAACTTGTCAAATATAACCGCACGCTCCGTATCTTGGAGATCACTCAAGCCCTTGTTCCCGGATAATGCAGCCACAAGGGTGACAACGGTGGTCAGCAGCCGCACCCGCTCCAGCATGGAGGGCTTTAGATCCTAGTCCCTTAATGTAGAATAAACAAATGTGGGAGGGTACAACTTAGCAGTAGCGTGATTAAAGTTGGCACAACAAAGTTTTCGATTGCGTGTTTTCAAATAAATTGATATCGCTTAAGAAGAATATTAGTATTACTGCAAAAATAAAATTAACGCAAAATCCTTAAATGCGAAAGAAATAATATATATTTTAAGATTGATATTTATATTAGTACATTGTAGTTAAAATGTAATTATAAATTTAGAGGATTTACAATTTACATCAGAATGAAGTCAGTCAAGGAGTTTGTATAAAGTATAGCATAATATCAATAAAGCAATAATTGGTATTGATGCAAAATTGTTTTATATTTTCTTTTAAATGGTTCAAAAAAAGTTATTAGTCTTTTTGAACTAATTGTCATCTGAGATTGTATTTCAAAGTACTTAATTTTAAATGTATTTTCATATATACGCAAATATAACATTTATTTTTAGAGTTGTCACCAGTAAGCTCTCATGGCTTCGCTAATGAGGTGCCATTGTCGCATACCGACGTTTTAACGTATTCTCCGATGCACGACACGTGCGGTTAAATTTGAATCGAGTCAAAAACTCATCTATCGATCATTGCGGTGAGCATTCGAACCCGGCATGTCCTGGTTCACGAGTAACGTTTGTAACCACTTGGCAACCGCTGCTCGTTCATATCTAATTATAATTTTATTTGCGTATTAGCAACTGAAATCATAGAGTTGACTACTATTGAAGTTGGATCCTTGAGATTAAATACTGACATTGGTTTATTTAATAAAATAGAATTTAATATTGTTTTGTCTAAGTATGAAAGGCAGAACTTTGGAGTATATATGAAGGGATAGGCTAAATGTAAAACTGTTCAGACCCTCATGTTGTTATATTGTCTTTATCGTCTTTAATCCTACATTATAATACAAATTATAATTTTTAACATTTTCAAAGAGGGATTGGAGAAAATGTTATTACTACTGAAAATATAAACTATTTAGCTATTATTAATTAAGAAAATAACAATAATAATTTATTGAAATAAGTTACATAATTTTATAATATCTTACACAACGTTACATAATATTTATCGTTTTCAGGCACAAGTAAACAAATGTTTCTTATATAATACGTCGAAATAATTCTTTGTTTGGATTAGTGCCTCATTACTGTTTTGCAATAGCTGTTACGTAAGTACTTGTAAACTTAAAAATAATATAACATATATACTATTTTCTTGTCCGACTTTAATAATATCAAATTGCTCCTAAGCTTCTAAGGTCACAAGTATTTAAACTTTAATTCGATTTAGACGAATGTTTTAAATGTGAATTTATTTACAAAATATAATTTTTTTCCAAATACAATTTCTACTGAAATGTGTAATCCCAACATGAATGCTCATCAATTTAGTGACTGGGTCCTATCCCAAAAGTCAAACTTTCAAAATAGTGGGTCCCTTTTCAGTTTATTTGGCGGCGAGTTGGGAGGCCACGACGGACTAGGAACGTTGGGAGCAGAAATTTACGAAATAATTACATAGATTGTTGGAAATTAAATGAATATTTTAGATTTTATTTTTAAACTATGAGCAGTTTCCACTGCAGTTTTTTGCGAGTAGTAAAAAAAACGAAACTTAACGATTATAGAAATATTGCAGGAGTTATATAGTGTATGTCTCTGTTCTACTATATGCTATGAGATCCAGAAATAAAGTGGATGTGAAAGACAATCAAGACTAGGAGAGCAGAAAAGGGGTGCCTTAGAAAATCTTGGGCAGATCAAACTGACTGTGTGGATGGTTTAGACATGTGACAACTTCGAACTTGTACATAATCGAAGAGACCAGAGAAAATGTCATTCGCGTACATTTTAAAAGGCAAACGAGAATGCGAGCAATCAGAAAGCAAGTGATCACTATCGCCCACGGACATTTGCAATCCCAGATGAGGCGTCAGTACGTTGCCGGTCTTTTAGGAGGGAATATGGTATGCGATGGAGGGGAAGTTGGAGGAGGCTGTGAGGGTGTGGTATCTAACCGGTCCTGGTCCATCTTTATCCTGTTCGCTGGCTCTTCTACTTAAATGTGCTAAGAGCTAGTAATTATGTAGTGATTTTTCATTATTATAATTGGACTATGAACGACGATACGTTGGGTGCTGGTAAGTTTCCATATTTTGTAGTGGCATCGGCAGATACATTGAAAAGTTACACGAGAAAGATTGAACGGCCCATTTTAATTCGGAGTTGTGGTAAAACATAACAAAGGGACTGTCACCCTGTATTATGACTAGCAATCATGGCAATTCCATAATAGGTTTGAGTGCTCAGCGTGGCGATTGGAGCACGGTATATTAATGGTAAATACAATACAAAAAAACGCCCATATGCGCCTGTCGTAGATAGCATTACTTATACGTATCATGGCGAATCTTAAGAAAATTTATGTAATGGAACATAAAAAATTCTTAACGCTCTCCCATAAGTTTAACTGAATACACCCAGAAGAACTTAATGGAACACAGCGCAAAAGCGTTCAACGAAAAATTAACAACCTCATTCGCCGTAGTCGGCTAACAGCGAGCTGTGCGCCGCCTTAATAAAATCGAACAGGCGTATACCCTATTACTATTAGCATAATGCTCGCATAAAAGTTTACGAGCAATATGGAACACGTAAACTTAGAGTATAGGGCTGGGAGGAGCTTGTATTAACTTCAACACGGTGTGGGGTTTTTATTAAATCTTGTAATTACGTAAAATGTTTTTCGTTTTCCGAAAATTAGATTGATAATTCAGTTGATTTCGGGGTCCCATCGAGTTGGAAGAGATTTATTGCATCATTATGTCTTAGTTTGCCTGTTATTTTCGAGGTGTTTTTATAATAAACTTGTAGAACTAAAAAAAGAGTTTGCAGTTTGACTCATAATTTTTGTTTAATATCAAATTTAGAATCAGAAATTACAACGCCTTTTCACTAATAGCCACAGAGCGCAAAAGTGACCGTGTAAATAAAAATAATTTAGTATTTCTATACCAATAACACCAGAATTAAGTTTTTATTGGGGGTAGCGTACATGGAATTCCTAATTAAATTTGTTACGAAATAACTTTTAATTTCATGTTGTAAATGGGTGAATATTATTTAATTACTTTCTAGGTACTCGATAACGTTGGCGTTCTGCTGTTATACGATTTAATAGAAGAAAGGGTATATCATTTATCGATCTATTTAGATATATTGAAAACATTTGAACTTAATTAAAAATAATCGTATATGATTATGGAATTAATACTGTTAATATATTCCCGCTTACGAGCGATAATCTATTAATTAATTGTACAAGTTCCTGGGTATAGGATATTTAAATAATCAATATCTAGTACGAGAATGAAATGGTTATTTAAATGTGTGGCATTTTTTAATTTGTTTGCCTGATTAAACTGGCCTGAATACAAAAAGTAACATTAAAGATGTGAGGAATTAAATTTAATTTTAAATACAGACGTAACTACATACACGCACAAACGCGCGGGCGCGTACGCACAATAAATAGGTGAAGAGGGAAACATGTGCGTATATAAGGAGAGAAAGTGAGCGAGAAAGAATAGATAAAGAAGAATAGCTCTTAATCAACATACTCCTAGATGACAGACTGACAATTTCTTTTCTATACAAACTTCAATGTCAATATTTGATATTAATTGTAATTGTTAGTAGTGGCATCAATAACGCAATCATGTGCCCAGTAAACCTGGATATCGATCAAGACGACTATTACCGACAGAACTCTGGTTAGTAGTCCTCTGGTAGAAGTCTATTTTGTGCGTAATGTCTAGATTTTTTAATTCTTAAAACAATTTTTAGTTTATCATTCTTCTTTATTTGTCTAACAAATTCAACAGTATTCTAAAATACTTCTAAAAAATGTGTCTCAGTGTGCAATGAAATTCACATTCCCAGTAAAGAAAAAATGAAACTTACCCCGAAAATTTTGTAATTCTTTCCGTTTATTTTTGTGATAAAGGGAATCTTTCCCCATTTTGTAGCGTATAAAAAATGAAGATTTTAAATAACGAGTTAATGAAATATTTTTACGTATATTTATGTACAAAGAAAAGATGTCATTTTACCAAACCTTTGTTTGTGAATACTTTTAAAATATTTTATTCGAAACCAGTGTACTTTTAAGTTAGTCTGCGCATCTGACGCATTCAGCATAACGCAACTGCAAGTGATAGTAATAAACCGACTGCACGAACGGTATCTAGAGAAATTATGCAAACTTCGAATGCATTAAATTTCTAAGTGCATGCAGTTTGGTTTAATGTAAGCTCGTAGAAGAGTCTACAATCCGAGAGGTTTTATGGATATGAAAAATAATATTCTCAGCGGTACGAAATCAGCCTACATCAATGCATACGCAGGCGAAACTCTTCTGGATTATGTGCCTGAATCGACACGTTGAGTAGGCGATTTAAGATTTAGTTCATTACAGCATTAATTAATTATGATTTCGTTATGTGTTATTGGTCGGAGTGTAGATTACAGTCATCAGAGAATATGTGATCATCGTCGCCTACGGACATCTGAAGCCTCAGGAGAGTTATTAGTCCTTTACCGGCCATTTAGTAAGGAATATTCTCTTCTAGAAGGTAGAACGATGCTATATAGCGAAGATTCTGGACGCAAACAAAGTAGAAAACTTATATAAACAAAAACATCCGATTAGGGTACCGTACGAATCCATAAACCACGGATGCCTTAAAAAAAGACAATAAACAACGCTCATAAAATCCGACGCGATTCACTCCAAATCGGCCTGATAAAAATTCAATTTATCTTAATGAGACAATACTATTTCTTAAACTATCTCTGCTCTCGTACGGAGAAGGTAAATTAGCATATAAAAAAAAACATCGGACAAGTGCGAATACGACTCCCGGCTTGACTGTTCCGTACAAATTTAATTACGTATGTAGATAATTTCTCCGATAAGAGTGACGATGATTTTTGTTTGTTTCCTGTACCGATACTGGTAACATATCGCTCCGGGAATCCCAAAATTTATTGTATTTCTTTTGTCGAAAACCTTTTCAGAAAAATTTTATTAATAGTGGAATTTTTGAAAATTTTAAGTTTTTTATAAAGTCAAATGTCCTCCCGTAAATTGATCTACTCCAACTGCAGGAGTTAGTTTGTAATCTGCAAAAAATACTATTTTAGTTTTATAACAATAATATAACGATTTTCAAATTTTTGGCTTTATTTGTGCTGTGACATTGTATTTTTTTTCAAATTTCATAATTGCAGATGAATGGGATTAAGTTTTAATTTATTTGACAATTCTACAATATGGGACAAAAATAGCCGTACTTTTCGACTACATAGATCTAGAATCTTGATTTTTTTTTACAACGACAAGGCACCGTATACCTTAATATTGGTTATTAATTTCAACTCAATATCTCTGTTTGTTCCTGAGAAAAAGGGTCCCGACAGATAGGCAGATGGATGGTTTATCGATAGGATCTTTATCCTGTAGGATTGCTTTGAGGTACCTACGGAACCCTAAAAGTGGAACAAAGGTACTGGCTTCGATCTGCTTTATGCGATTAAACCTCGATAAAGACGAAAGTCGTTTTTATCAAGAAAAAATTGTACGAGAATACCTCGTTGTTAACTTTTTACGAGCTTTCGTAACTCATGCACTCGCTCCATATAGCTCCATGAGTTACTATCGCTTTTGTAGTAGATACTTTCGTTCGGGTGACTTTTTTTATAGCATTTTAAGGTACAAACGAGTATGCGAGCCACCAGGGAGTAGGTAATCACTGCAGCTCATGGACCTTCGTAACGCAAGGGGAGTCCCTAGTGCGTCTTCGGCCATTTTAGAACGGAACAAGATATTTAGTGGAGGAGGGAGTGGACCACCGGAACTCTCAACCACTGGAGTTGATTTGTATCGTACGTCCTCCATCATAGGACACTTTTTGTTAAATTGCGAATTTAATAATAAAATTTTTGGCTGCATACGAGTTATCAGTTTTGCCCTTATTTTATTTAATATTTCCCTTATTTTGGACACTTTAATGGTTTCTTCGTACGTATTTCAATTCATTTGTTCCGATTTTTTCCATTTCCAATGTGAATGTTTTAGGATTTTATAAGAATTTTCGCTGCTCAACCTCTGACATCACAGCGTGACGACATATGCTCTGTCGGGTGTCCCAAGACACCTCTCATTTTTTGGTAAGTATACAACACACATACAATTGTGTAGTAGTGCGGAACTATCGGTACAAGAGTCTGACTCACACTTGGCGTATTTATTTTCTTTTGTCAAATAAAATCAGTGATTCTTACGTGTCTTGCCAATTTACTACTAGTAATACCTTCAAGCTTCTTTCAGATAATTTTACCGCATGATAACGCAAAGCCATGAATGTTGAAATTGGTTTTATATTTATAGCAACGAGCAATTAGCGTCATCCATATTATTTATATTCATCACATTTTTTTTTTGGTCGGAGGAAATGCAATTACTTATGTTATTCCCGACCATAAAAATTACAACTTATTATTTATTATTATTATAAACATAGGCTTATTTCCCATGACAGTAGGCAGACACTGTAAACCTCCGCGTTGTACTTACTATCTTTACATACTTTCCTCGCGTCGCTGGCATTTACAATCGTTTTATGCGAGCTCGTCGGTTTCCGGTGCTTATAATTTGAAACTAGTATAATTTAAAAATTTAAAAGTGTTCATCGATATACAGAAGTTGGTAATTGAATTCAAACAAATATTATTGAAAAGCAATTTGTATCCTAATTTATTTTTATAAAATTTTACTCATAATAAAAGTTCTAATTTATATAGAACGCGTTATGTCTTGTGTACATCACCCAATTTTTCAGATTATCAAAACAATTCATATCTACCTATAATTCATTTAGTTGTAAAATAAGTTATTTAACCTCAAAGTGTACACTTTCGCCACGAAGCAAGAGCTAACGAGACAGGTTAATTTAATTCTATGCTAAATTCGTAGTGCCGCGGTTTTTCGTTTCTTTTTGTGACATCATTTCGTTTCAACTTAGAATTTCATTTATAACGCAAAACGAAAAGTATAGTTAATTTTTACAGGAATGGAATACATAAAATATGATCTTTATGTAAATAAAAACTATTTAATATATTCTATGTACAAACAACGATTTTGCAGACAAAAACGTAAATTGCCTTGTTGTATATGCAAATAACATTGTTTCAAATTAGTCTTTTAGGGTTGCGCGATGCGTAATCCATTATGTAACTAATTGTATAGTTTCTTTATTTGTTTGGAAGTCGCAGATAACAACTACAAAATCTACACTTTTTTGCGTTTACAAATCACAGGTGAAGTGAACAATTGTAGGCTAATGACATATAACAATAATTTTGTACAAAATATGTTTAATTGTGTTACATTATTTAATACTAGCTTTTGCCCGCGACTTCGTCCGCGTGGAATAGTGACTTCCGGCAGATTTTGGTTTTCCCACATAGTTCCCGTTCTTGCGGGATTTTCGGAATGGTCGAGTTTCCGCAGAATTTTTAGGATAAAACCTATGTTTTTTTCGAGTTCCAAACTATTTATATCTGTACAATTTTTAAGTAAATTAAATTATTATAGAACTTCTGCATATACTACATTTTTGTTTTATTGTCTTGTGGCAGAAGAATATATTGATTTTCGCCACAACCTGATCTTGATAAGGCGACGTATAACTGGCCGTGCGAAAAACAGTCTTGGCGTAAATCGATCCCCACGTGTTTGAATGTCTGCCCCTGTGATTTATTTATTGTGACTGCGAAGGATAATTTAATCGGAAATTGTATTCTTTTAAAATTGAAAGGTAAGTCGTTGGGTATCATTGGGATGCGGGGTATGAGGACTGTTTGACCAACTGCTGGACCCGTCAAAACTATTGCAACGATGACGTTATTGCGCAGAAATTTTACTTGAAGTCGGGTCCCGTTGCATAAATTTGGTGGTTTGAGATTTCTTAGTAAAATGATTGGGGCACCTATTTTTAAATTAAGAGAATGTGGGGGGAAGGCCGCTTGGGTTCAAGGAATTGAGGAACTCCTGTGGGTAATTAACTACATCTTCTTGATCCATCACGGTATCAATGGATGTGTAGGTTACAATATCTCCTGGGAGTTTACTTAAAATTATATCATTTATTTCGTCAACGTTACTATTTCTTGCCGCCAATATTGCTCTTTGACACATCCATTGGTGGTCCTTGTTTTCTATTTGGCTGATGTCAGGGTATACCTTAGTTATTAATTCCTCGATGTTACCCACTTTTACTCCTAAATCGCAATCAATTTCAATTTTATTATTAGAATGAGGTATTTTCCCGTCTCCTACAGAAAGTAATTTTGACGGGAAAGTTATACTACCTCCCCCCCCCCAAATGTGCTCTCATATTTGTAGATAATTTTAAAATATTTACAAATTTCCATAATGGAGAACTTTTAAGGCAAGCCTTCACAATGTCTGCTCTGGTTCCCCTTACTATTACCGGTAAGGTTTGGCGAAAGTCCCCCAGCAAACATAACCGTAATCCCACCCATGATTTTATCACAGTTTCTAATATCTCGGAGAGTTCTGTCTAGAGCTTCTACGTGAGCTCTATGTATCATGGTACATTCGTCCCAGATTATTAGACTGACGTCTTGTAAAACTTTTCCCAAAGGTCCATTTTTGCGTATAGAGCACACGCTATCTTTCTCTAAAGACACAGTTAGGGGCAGTTTAAAAGTGGAATGAGCTGTGCGTCCACCTGCTAATAAAGTTGCAGCAATACCTGACGACGCTACTGCTAAGGCTAGCTTTCCTAGAGACCTTACTTTTGCCAATATAA
Source organism: Eumeta japonica (assembly GCA_005406025.1). NCBI lineage: Eukaryota > Metazoa > Arthropoda > Insecta > Lepidoptera > Psychidae > Eumeta > Eumeta japonica. Next base: position 164,095 of record BGZK01001133.1, read on the forward strand.
GATTAGTAATAAACGTCTTGCCGGTCCCACCGGGCATCCAAAAGAAAATTTTTCCTTCATTAAAACTAACACTTTTCATGACACAATTATACGTTGTCACCTGGTCATTTACTAATCTTGGTTCATTTTCTGTGATATATTCATTTAAATCATTTAAATTATATGGTTTTCGCAACGCTACTTCTAACGGGTCCAGAAGCGAATTATTTCTTTTGCTGCAGGAAGCCCAAAGTCGGTTAGGGATTTATCTGAAATCTCATGAATTTTATCTTCAATTATGATTAGTCCATCATTGTATATATCATCATTATATGCTAATGTCATATCCTGATTCTCATTACGCATTCTGTTTAATATATCTTCACATAGAGCATCACGAAATTTATTCCATAACTCTAAGGGGTCAGATGGTTGGCAAAATATAAGGATAGTGGTAAATAATTCTCTTAATTTTGTAGCTGGCTCGGATATAATTGCATCGGACATGGTATTTTGCCAATGTTCATCTCCCTCCAGTAAACCTAATTCCTTGCAAGCGCCTTGGTACGTTTGGAAAATAACACCATTCACGGTTCGTAGATGTTGAAATGACATTGGACCGCGAACATATTGCAGTAACATTCTTAAATAAAACATTCAGTTTGAGTTGGATGAATGTTATAAACACGGCCTAAAGTTGTGTCTTTTTACACCGGGATATCCCTCAACATCTTGCCCGCGTCTTCTTCTAGAAAATGAATTTCTTTGCCAAACGTAATACTGGGAGCTTCGTGATATAAAGGGTTTTGCAAAATCGTCGCTTTTGCAGAGATCAAAGAACGCTGTAAGTGTCGTTGATGAAGGATTGTTCACACGATCTTGGAGATTTTCATTATTATAAAATATACTCTTTGTCCATTTTCCAAATGAACGGCTAAATGAACTACTGCCGGAAAACGTTCATGAATCGAAAATTGAAAAATTCTCCAAAACGCCTCCGAGGAACTTATATAGCGACCATTTAGATATTTTTCTACTTCGTCGTTATTACTTTGTAACGAAAATGTGGCTTGATCAGAACCTTTATGAATATACTTACAGATGTATTTAATAGCTTTGACCGATTGACAAAACTCTACGTTAATGTGTGCATTGAAAATGCGTGACAGCAGTGGATTATAGGGAACCACCCAACGATTATCCACGCTCATTTCTGTACCTTTTACACGAATTATAGCTGTGAATCCACCATTATCTGGAGACCTGCGTCTGTAGGTTGGATAACCGTCATCCCCGGTTTGTGTTTCCGAAATAAAATGCCTCGGGTACTTTTTAGAACAAACGTTTTCTTTCATACATGGTGATGCAGGATTATGAAATCCGCAAGGACCATGTATCATATTTTATGACAATATTATGAAGAATCGGATCTTGTTGTATGTCAGGTATTTCAGCCGATATTATTGCATCTATAGAATCTGGTTGAACTTTGTTAGCCAGCCACAATAAAATATGGGCGTGAGGTAAACCTCTTTTGCCATTCTACACTGTAAACAAAGGCTTTCGATGGGCCAAAATATGTTTCTTCGTTAATAGGTCTATCATTTTTTGAGTTTTAAATGAAATACCCTAGAAATTAAATCGTGTCTATCATAAGAATGTTGATTGGGCAATAACTCACTTTTATTTCTGGCCATTCAGGGTTACATGTAAATGTAATGAAGAGGTCAGGTCTTCCAAATTTCCTGACATATGTCATGGCATCTTGACTTTTCATTCATGAATCTGGGGATCCTGTAAATGACGACGGCAATATAACGTGCTGGCCAATATTAGAAGCGTTTAAATGTCCATCATTTACGACGGCATCTCTTAAATGAATGTAATCTTCTGCTCTCAATTTTTTGATTTCTTTTGATGAAGTTCAGCCTCTCAGAAATCATTTTTGCCGCCATATCAACACAATATTGGTTGAATAATCCTTTAAAATAATGTATACTGTTAAAGTCATTTATTCTCACCATGAATCTAAATGCATAAAACTGCATACATGAAACAGTTTTAGATGTAGCCGTAGTATTCTGCTGTGGAATATTAATACAGTATCCGTCGTTTCCAAAGGGAAACAGTAAGGGATATTGAAGCGGGTCATAAGATCTATGAATTTCAGAAACTCGTTGAAGTCGACCATCTCTCGCAGTCAATACAATATCACGGGGACCTTTGTCTTCATCTATCATAAGAACAGCTACTTCATCTACTACCGGCGCATTATACCGACCTCTATGCTCATTAGGAGGTTTTACATCAGCATGAATGATAAGTTTTAAATCATTCGGTGGTCTATTTTCTAGATTGTACTTAAAACTTTGAATATACGTATTATGATCATGAAGATATGTTTGGAGAACGTCGATAAGATCGATTTGCAAGCTTGGGTTTAAATTTGAGCGCAAGGATACCTGATCTGCATGGGAAACAAAATATATTTGTAGGAATTCGGGTTGTGCCCTACAGCTGGAAGTAAGTCACCGATTAAATGATAAACTTGCCCTTGGACTTTAAAAGTGGGCATAAAGTTTCCCTCACGAATTTCTTTGGCACCAAATGAAGTCATCTGAAATAATGTATTATATTGTCTTGAGTGATTTAAGAAATGCTTAGATGATGGATGTGAGCCTGATATCAGTTCCTTTAAAACGGATGTTGGTTCCGGAATTATAGGTATATTTACTTTGCCACCACTACAACACAATCCAGGAGTTTCAGCTGCCCATTTTTTTGCTTGGCATAAGTTGCATATTTTATCCATTCTGCCAATATCAATATCATTTAGCTCAGAATAGTCAACGGTACAATCATAAGCAAAAGCAGCATTTAATAAATTATGTTGTCTGCGAGTTCTATTCCTAGTTGATCGGGCATTTTGCTGTGTTAATCGTTGGGATCGTTCAGCGCTTGATTCCCGATCACGGTTAGCCAAAGTTCGGGAATTCTGTGAGGCCAAACGTTGAGAACGTTCAGCACTGGATTCCCGATCGCGGTTAGCCAAAGTTCGGGCATTCTGTGAGGCCAAACGTTGAGAACGATCAGCACTCGATTCCCGTTGCCGGTTCGCCAAAGTTCGGAAATTTTGTGACGCTAAACGCTGCGAACGTTCAACGCTTGATTCCCTGCACGGTTTTGTTCAGTAATTGCTCGTTGTGTAGCCAACCTGTGCATATTTTCATCCTCAGTTTCATTGCTGCGCAAAACTCGCAGCCGCTTTGCAGTAGCAGTCTGCCGAGAAAGCTGAGTTCTTTTCTCGGCATTATAGTGATGAAGAAAGAACGTAGAAAATGAAAACTTAACTAAAGCGTAACTCGTAAAAAAGAAACGTAAGATTAATAATTAGGAACCTAATTGTTTTATTTTTAACGATTATGTCAAAAGAAAATCCGTAAAATGAAAATAAGTTAACAAACTTTATACTTAAACTTAACCCTAATCTAATGAGAATAAATAGGTAGACCACACCTATTTACAGGTTTTACCTAAAGCGAAAAAAATAGAAACTAAATACGTTAAACTAAACCCTAATCTAATAAGAATAATTAAGTAGGCGATACCTATTTAGGTACCTACAGGTATTATGTACCACAAAAAATATTAGAAACTGAATACTATTTTTAAAACAAACGATACTATACTTTTAAAAACACATACTTATTAATTAATAATCTACATGAAAACAAAAAGTGTTATTATTGTGTCACTAAATACTATCCTAAAACAAATAAAGTACCTACTATATAGAAAACAACCTCAAAATGAAACTGTGTTTAAAAGTAATATTACGATGATAATTATATCGCATAAACAAATTAGCGCTGTATTCAACCGTTCAGTAGGGAGCCGACCGCGCGAGTGAGCCGCGCGGCATGGTATCTCGTAGAGCTGCACCCCTCCCGGCTTGCCCGCAAGCACCGCCTCTCTCCCGCCGCGCCGGCCAGCGCAGTGAGCGCAGAGAGCGAGTTGGTTTTGTTTCGGGTTATTTATCATTGTAATCTTTAAAGTTTTTGTTGAAATTAAGCTATGTCAAAGACAATTTTATTCACAATGAAGTACTCTTAACCAACAACATATTTATATTTATATTTGAATAAAGATTAATATTATTATGTTGATACAACTTAAACAAATTATTTCGACCAAATTTGGTACCATAAAACGGTCATTGTGACTAAACCTTAAAGATAGACATATGCCGTCGCGGACTTTTTTAGATCATGTATAGAGGAATAATTCTTTCATACATATTTTTGTGTATCTTGAACCGTTTTCGCAGCGCACGCAAAGAAAGCCTTCAAAATGAATAATTTTCCCCGTTTTTACACATTTACCGCTCTGTCTTTGCTCCTATTGGTCATAGCGTAATGTTATTTAGCCTATAGCCTTCCTCGATAAATGGACTATCCAACAAAAAGAATTATTCAAATCGCACCAGTAGTTTCGGAGATTAGCGCGTTCAAACAAACAAACAAACAAACTCTTCAGCTTTATTATATTAGTATAGATTAAGCAAAAAAGTATTACAAAAACTGTCGTCAAATAATAAACCTTCGTACAACACATATAAATTTTTGATGCCTTAACATTTTCGCTGGTTATTAGACGGTTTTCATTATATTCATACGTTTTTTTATTTTATTTAATCTACTTTTCTATCTATTCATTCATTCTCGTCAATTTCCACACCGACATCCTGTCTAGATCAATTAATATGAACCTTAATCAATCCGTGTCTTGTGACCATATCTTTACCAAGTCGTTTATCCACCTAGTGGGCGAAGATGTGGATGCTGCAGCCACATCTAGTTCCTGGTCATCTTTCAAGAACCTTTCTTCTCTAGCCGTTACCAGTTCTAGGAGCGACGTGCCCAGCTTGTGGCCACTTCGACTTGAAGTTTTCGTGATCCGCGTTGCTTCTTCAGCGAACTACTTCATTTCGCATTGTATATCACAAGCACATATCTTTCTACCGCAAGAGTTCGTTTGTGAAGCCAAAAGTAAATGACTAGGTTTAGCATGAAGATGCCAAATCTAGTTTCATATTTTTTATTTTTTGCAATTTACGACTAGTCTAAATCTTCGAACAGTGTATGTCGCCAGAGGTAATATAAAGATGTATGTTTGCTACCGAACGGTGCCTGTTGTCAGAGATAAATTTTATGACTTTATCATAAATGTTACCTCTAGAAACAGGCATTATTCAAAAATGTTTCTTTTATAGAATACAATTTGATATATACATATATAAAAATTTTCAGTATCCGTCAATAATTTTTGTAAAACTAGTTTCATGGCAATACTATATTGCCATATTAATACTAAGGCAATGAAACAGTCGAAGGAAAATTCGTTAATTATGTAAATCCAACGTAAAATTGAGAAAACAAATTTGAAAATATTTTTTTGTCCAACGGTAAACCAAATCGGTGTCTTTCGCGTACAGGGCAAGATCCTTCCTCCGGTCGTAGGTCGCCTGTGGCATTTTACCTACGCTCTTAAATATTTCTCTCCATAAACTCTCGTATCAGAAGTCTTTGTTTATGCGTTTTCGAATATCAACAAACATCGTACGAACGTACCGACCGACGGGTGTTCACGTAAATCGCTTACGTATAGATCTTTGGAGATTTACGCAAACCGAAAAAGGGAACAGCAGCAGTTCAGTAATGGGACAGGAGAGGAATCCGAAAGATTAAATCCTCGATTATCACTTCGAGAATTGAGGCGGAGTCGTGGACCGTTATCTCGCGCTTGTCCGCTTCAAAGAAAATCCGCAAACTCCTTTTAGAAGTCGCCGATCGGCGGATAGGGTCGAGCGCCGGCCCTCGGTTGATGGACTCGATTCTTTTGAAATCGCTGATAATTTTTGCTCTGGGAAAAGTTCTCGAATGAGAAAAAAATACTCACTTGAAATCGATCAACTGCATATAGACATACCCTAGACCGCATAGAGGTTTCGCGGTTATATAATTTAAAGTCGTAATAATTTTCACTTGCATTACCACATCCTGTGTTTTATTTCAACGAAGCGAGTTTTTAGAGCTTTTTTTTTCATAAGTTTAAGGCATTGTTCTCAATGTGACCTCGTCACTGTCTACAGGTTTCACACGGAAAGGATGTAAGTTTTTAACTACTGTCGAAGAGTGGGTTTCCTCGCTGCTTAGCTCCAGCGCCAGCGAATGGTTTGTTGAATAAACAAATGTACTGAAATTTGCAGAAATTATTAGTAAACATCCCGGATAGAACTCACGTACTTCAGGTTGAAAATAGAGTGTCTTATCATAAAACCATCACCGCTTTCAATTAAATTTTATATTTTCTAATAAAAAAGAAAATAACCATTTCGTATGTGTTGCGTACGTTTGTTACACAAACAGACTGTTCATTAGTGTGTTGTGTGTCCAGCGACTGCGGTGGACAGCGGACGAGAGCGCCCGTCCGTGCCCAGATTGTAACTTTTGTTTGTTTGTGCAATGTTTTTGCGGAAAAGTTTGTTAATAAATTATACCTTACTATACAAACTATACATTTGCTCTTACGCTAACAAGCGTTCTCATATGAACATTAAAACTTACTTATGGAGCAATATTTTTTAGAAAGTTAAAATTTTGAATTATTATTAATATAAGCACACACCTATTTCCCAGAAGGGTAGGCAGAGACGACAATGACGTCCGTCAGTCGTTTCATGCAAGCTTTTCGGTTTCGGGCACTCAAAATTTGGTCCTTCTTCAATATACCACTAATTTGGTCCGTATAGGATTTTCTAGGGCGACCTTTGTCGGTCCTTCTATTTAATATAAATTGATTTGTAGTTTGTTGTAAGTGTTCTTTAATAAAAATTTCTATGTTATTATGTGTACCTTTTTTTAGACGCTTTTTGAGTGGATGTGAGAGAATTTCTATTGTTCAACACTAGAATAAATCCATTTTACATCATGTAGTAGTTAATGAACAGAAAGTAATGATTTACTATGGTCCCCAGCTGCCTTGGCGGCGATTGCATGGATCAGCTCGGTACGGCCTTCCATTTGAATAAGTTCAATCTTCCCTTTAGCTCCGGATTCACCTCGATTTCTCTTCTCACCGCTTCAAGTAACTGTTGCGTTAAAGGGATTTTAAGGTTTAGAATCACGGTGGATATCGCGTGGGATTTTTGCAGCGTGAGCGTCACCAATCGGTAGCATAAATAGGAAAAAATAAACATTAGTATGATTATGATTATAGTATAGTCGATATAGTCATGATCAATGCAAATTGTGATAATAATTTATTTTATTATTGTAATCTATGCTTCCTTCCTTTGATAATATAAATCATAGTAAATAATTTAAGCAAAGGCTTATGAACAATAAAATGTGTATGGCATTAATCGCAATTATATTTTTGAATTTACTTAGCGTTCCACTTTTATTTTCCTATCATACTTGTGCCTATGAATTTCATAAATAGGTTTGGACCCCATATTTTTAATTTACAATAAAAGTTTACAATATTAATAAGAAATTAATTTTAATATCTTTTTAAGCGTCTCTGCAAAAAAACTTAAGTGTTTTCAATGGTATTAATTTTGATGCAATTTTTAAATCACTTTATGTACATTCGCATAGCAGCTTTTTAAGTTTTTCTTTGACAATAACTTGAAATGTAAATTGGATTTATTTCTTAAGTCAAGTATTTCGCTTGTCTCGGTAACTTTGTACATTTGTTAGACTCATTCCTTTCTAAGTTATTCTGACTTTGAAAAGTTTTATTTGATAAATGTCACGGATTTGCACAAATCGGCGGGTTCTAAATAAATCTTGTATCGGCACAAACACGACTGCAAGTTGTTAGCGAATTGTTATGAATATGTCTTTGGACCGAAATATCCGACTATTAAAATTTATTCAAGATTTATCGAATCCGAAAATGGAAGGGCACATCAAATAAACTCAATTAAGGGCTCATTTTGTAGCGCGCAGGGGGGCCAAAAAGGGCAATTTTAAACGAATTTGAGCGAGCGAGCCGCTCCCGGAGACAGTTTAAGCTCCTCCGACTGACGAAATAAATTAAATGAATCCGGCAAATGCCATACTGTAGCTACGTTGATGTCTGCGAGAAGGGCGTGTCTGTACGTCTGTGTGTTTATTTTTGAGCCGCAATGGGTAAATGCAGCGGGGAAGTAATTTCAAAAAAAATGAATAAATAAAATACACAAAAGGAAGCGCCGGTTTCTATGAAAAGTAAACACTAAGGAACCGATGATGTTGGAAAAGCAAAATGCGCTTAATTACATTCTATTTCAGATGTTATGTGTGAAGAAGACTTTTACACTTTTTCAGATATTTTTTTGAATAATGGGTCGAGAGAGAAGTCTATTAATTACCAAATCTTACTAATTTCGAAAATAAATATAGAAAAAATTGTTCCATCCACGCACTACAGAAATCTTTCAGGTATTTAACTTATATACTTATGTTCCCATAAAGTCTAAACTTAAAATAGACAACCTGTTCTAATTCTGAAAACGAGAGTAAACGATTTTAACTAAAGATGACGATCAAAAATAGGAATATAATCAACCGAGAGTTGATTGTGTGTTAAACAAATTCATCAACAAAGACAGTTCAACAGGAAGTAAATCAAGATATCTCAAAATAACAAACAAGTCAGTGCCAAGTCAGTGTGTTCTCAGGTGTGTAAATTCATAAAATAAATAAACCTATTATTTTGAACGAAGTTCAAATCTAAAGGGATACATGTAAATTAAGGACGCTGCAGCGTCATAAGTCTCAACCGCATGAATGAAGCGACAAAGCAACTTCATAATTTCTAGCGACAACTTTACATTCGTGCTCATGACAAAGGGCGAATTGTTTTTATTTGCCTTTTCCTTGGCCGCTTATTCAATGTCACACTTGCACAAAGGGCAGTCAGTTACGCGTTCAGAATTGAAAACTTTACTGATTTGTGGCGCCGCTGATGCGCTACTGCTGTATCTTCACCGCCTTTGCAATAGCAATATCATTGTTACGTCGAAAGGAAAAAATACGGGACGGATAGCGATATGCTAATGGCATTTCTATTAAAATTTGCAAAAGTATGAATGTTCGATCGACCATAATAGTTGACTTAAAGTCGATTTTCGACGAAACCATAAATGAAACTACGGTACTATGATTTCTTTTCACATAAAACTAATCGCAGAGAAACGATATATAGGTGACAATAAACATGAAGAAGTAGAAATTATGAATGATTAAAAAATGTGGTCAGATAAAGTGAAGTACAATAACGTCCTGACTGGTAGTGTTGATAGTTTTGTAAATTATAGCAAGTTTTGTCGATAAGTAAACCAAAACTATGTCAGATGTTTAATCTTCTCTTTTTGTTCTTGTATGGCTACAAGCGTTAAGGGATCCGTCTTCACGAACTAGGTTCATTATAGATCTTCAGGGTCGATATTGAAACTTCTTTTCATTTGTTCATTTTAATAAAAAAAATGATAACATTTATTTATAATCTGTTTTGTTTTAATAAAAAAAATGATAACATTAATTTATAATTCTCGTAATCATATTCTTTCTTTTTTAAGACTTAGTTGAGTCTCTCAAATACATTTAGTTCGATGGATATGCAATATGGAACATGATTCTAGAACTATATATTTTTGTTTTGAGTAAACTTGTTTTATTTACAAAATAATTTAGGGGCGTAAAAAGTTTCTAATGTATGCTATCAGTCGTACACGAATACCGTCTAGCAAACAATACGTAATGTCGCCCAAAGGCGATATTACGTCTAGGCGATAAGACATGTAGTCATCGCGACCCTTGTGCTGCCATCAATTGTACACAAGTATGCGAATTAGACTTGCAAGTTTTACGACTGACGTTTTCGGCTTACGTCAGCCAGGTGGAGCCACTATTTATGCACAGATATTTGGGGTGACTCGGTAGCCTCTCGTTATTATCCCCGAAGCTAAATCAAATGGATTTTCATTTCGGAAACGATTCCTAGACATACTATCGAAAACGAGATTTGAAGATTTAAATTACCACACATTTAATTCTGACAAGTTAGAAGTATGAACAATAATAGTGAATCCTTTATAAACGTAAAAGAATTGCATTTTATTCTGCGAATCATATTTAAAAAGCGCGAAGTTATCACAATATCATAAGTATAAATAACTCATTTAAAGCTGAGTATGAGATGTGCGAGCATGGCTTTGTCATTGTTGAAGAATCATTGATTATTTCAATGAAAAAAAAAACTGGATGAACATTTTTATGGACTCTTAAGATAATAAAAATTTTGTAGCAGCATCTGAGTGGTCAGGATCTTTCATTTTAATATCAAAGTTATCGGGTTAGACATTCACCACGAGCAAGCTGGTAAATGAGTTTATAAAGAAAGTCCAAATAATTCGTTCCTTACCCCGCAGAGCAAGTTAAGCCTTCAGTCTCGGACTGTTATTGGAAGCAGCTCCCATCGCATTTGCGACAACGGTCATTAGCAGCCTTCAACCAGCACTGGGTTAGCGTGCAGATCTTAAAATTCAAGCCCTCGAAAACAAAAAAATCGTGAGGGGGAGGGTTTGTGTTTCTTAATATGGTGAGAATGCAAAACCTAATACAATAAATAAATGTCAATGTCTGTATTTTAATTTCCTACAAGAAAAACTCCAATTCGACGATCATTATTTCCGTGGGTTATTTAAACAGTTACCCAATAATAGAATGACTAATTCCTATTTATTTCTTTATTAGTTTTCCGTCCATATCGGATATCGAACACCACGTCCCATAAGTGTCGCATTACACCACACGCCGACAGACCCGATTCCGTTTGCGCCAGAAAATAAATCAACACCTACACGCCTCAAAGGCGACTTTTGTACTAAAAGGGAGGGTACACAAAAATTCGTTTATTGTTCTTCTGATTTCATTTTTTTTTTTGAGATAAACTTGGAATTTTGCGGGTTAGACCTCCCGCGAACGGAAGTTTGTATCAGGATGTACGTGGGTATCGATGCCGCCTTTGCCCCGGTCGGTCTGTTGATGGCTGTACCGGGACCTCGTAGTATTAGATTCGGTTCTCGTTCGGTGAACAATACGAAGCGATGTATATCGTTACAGAGGGCCACGTATTTTACGGATATTAATGATTTTCAGTAATTGGATCAAGTATTTGGAAGATTCTCATCTCGTATCTCTAATCAATGGGATCTCTCATCTCGAGATTTATCATCTCATCTAAATCATCTTGTCTGTTTGTCACCCTGCTTGTTTTACTGACATTCGATAACGTCTACACCGACTTCGTTGGGACTTCCATGTGGGTAAATATTTTCTAGTAATAATTAATGTACATAGCTTTTTTACATATCAGATTGCAAAGCAATCAGATATACTTCGAAGCACGAATTGAGTGGTTTAGTTTTACTTGATTTCGTTATCTTCTGGTTCCTAAAACTCTTAGCCATAAAGCCACCGCTGCGCAATGAATAAGTATTATAAATACTAATATTGTGGATTAATTGCAATGCCAGTCCATAATATGCGCTATGGTTTTGTTTTTATTCATGTATTTAATTGGACTCTTGCGTCACGAAACTCTGAGGACATTTCAATCATTGTGGATGCGTAAGGCACGTAGCTATAAATTACGTAAAATACATTACTACAAGTAATAAAATATTTATCAATAAGTGTCGAATGTGATTCTAACTCATTGTCGGATCCCAAATCCGAACTGAACAATTTTGTATAATAAAGTTTCCTATTAAATCTCAGAAGATTTATTGGCGATCGTAAAATTGCAACCCCCAAATTAAACTTGAATATACTTTTATTGGGCCAATAGCTTCGAATATACGAAAGCCTCTTATCTCCCGCTCATCCTCATTTGACAAATTATGGTAAATTGGTGATGCGGGTAGCAGTATAAATTTTAATGAAGACGATAATTTATTATTGCTGTATTAAATCTGATTAACCGTGTTTTAAATTTATTAAATAGACAATGTCTCGACATATCTTTATTGAAGACGCGTGACTGTTGATGGCTTCATTGTTTTCGATCGGTAAAATTGCAATGTCAGGTGATGTGGGGTCAGGCTCCATAACGTTCGATCAGCTGTGACCTATTATGCTACCACTATAGCGGTGTTAAGTCATTGTCATCTCGATGTGGAATCGTCAAAGAGTAGAAGCGTCAAAACACGCATTATGTCACCGCTGGAGGTGCGTCGAATCGATAGTGATGTAATAGCGACAATATTTTCTTAGTGTGTCGATTTTGTCAAAAATAACCTCACTCAGATCCATAAAACACAAAGCGAGCGTTTTAAACAATTGTGCGCATTTCATCGGAAGGACATTCAGATCTATAAAATACCAAATCTACCCTTTTTAACTATTATAAATATTCAATTCACATAAATATATTATGCAATGCCCTAAGTAGCTTTTGTTGTCGCCGCGTTGAGTTCATGTCGTACATTTGACAGAAAGTTAGTCGTTCGTGGCGCACTCGAAACGAGTTCGGAATCATCTCGTTTCTACTTCGTTTTAAAGAGTGTATAATTAATTACCACAAACGATTTTGGAACTGACTGGATTTTAAAACGACATCATATCAGCTCAGCTTAATATGATGTCGTTTTAAAATCACACAATCTATAGCGCCATTGATCGAGCGTAAGGTAAGTACCCAACTTGGTTCTCGGTTCTTACGATTCTGAACCGTTTCAAGAGTCCTGAATAAACTTAAACACTAGCATTACGTGGCCAGGAACCGACTGCCTGACCTGTCCTCCGAGGCATTAAAGGTAGATGTCGCTAAACGCACCGGATCGATCACCCATCCGCCTCTCGACCTTAATGTGGGTAGCTCGACCCCGGTTAGCACCACTACTCCGTTATCGCTGTGCAACCACGACCGCCTTGTTGATTTAATTTCCGCTTAATAAGGATTCTATGTAAATAACTTATAGGGTTACCATTAATTGACTGACAGGCGGACATATCCACGACCGGGGAAAAGGGTTGCGAAAGACAAGGGGATAAGGGGATGCTTCGCCTATCTCACAACTAATGACTGTTTGTAAGTAAAAATGAAAATGTATATGACCAGTTTCAGACATTGAAATTAATTTTAAGAGTAGAAGGGAGAAAAGAGATTTGGAACAACAACAGTTATACAGTTATTTAATCAATCTAGTGTGATCTGGACTAAAATGTTGTGGAACGTTGGATTTTGCATTATAATCGTACCGAATTTGACGCTCGAATGTATTACCGTTTTTATATATAGCAAAAATAATAACATAAACGCAATAAAAAACAAATTCCTCCAACAAAGACCCCACTTAATTTTTAATCTTTGCTCATTATGTTACTTTTTTCCCTGATACCACATGCTTTGTGAAAATTTTAACTGCGAAAAATGGTAAATCCTTTTAAAGGTAGGACGAACAGATAGACGCAAGGATCGCTGGAGAGTGTAGGCTTATTAATAAGGTCCATAGATACGTACAGAACCCTAAAAAGGGTGTCCAACGAATTTATCTATACTTTCTTTTTCATAAACTAATATACGAATTGAATGCGTATACAAAAAAAAAATGTTTTACATAGAGTACCGCCCGTTCTAAACGAAATAATCATTTTCTGGCTCGTACAAGTAAAAACAAATTACCTTTTGATAGATGTTAATACACCGCGGATATCATGTTTGTTCGGTGAAATGCAAATGTGTACAGTCGGCCGTTTTCAAACGTGGCAACTTCTTGATACTGCGCTCTAACGCGACCTCTACCGACGGGGGCGTGATTTAAGGTACATTTCCATTTTTGTTTTTCAAACATACAATTCGCACTTGACTTTATCTGTTAGCTTGTTTTAGAACGAGACTGTGTGCTCCAAATTCTTATTTGATATAATTAACTGTTAAAGTTAAAAATTGAATACGTCAAGACACACTGTTTTAACTTCACGATTGGCAGTTGACTGAATTAGTTTTAAAGGTGACATTAATCTCACAAATGCCACAATCTCTAAGATTACTGATATTTTGACGTGTTTAGTTTTTAAATTTGACAGTTAGCAGTTAACTATTGCAAATGAAAGTTTGAAGCACACGGCCGTAGTTTGTTAGTTATTTCAGTTTTCAGTTGAACTTCGCAAACGAATTTTAATATTTAAGTTGTGGTGTTACATCGACATATCATTTTTTAAGCTTATATAAACGACGCTAAAATTCTCATGAAAAATGTTTGTACAAGCTGTTAAATGTGTACAACAACTGCTTATGACAAAAAGAAGGCAATTCTCCAGTTAGTTGTCGTTTACTTAATAAATAGAAGTACTGGCATTATTAATAATATATATTTACACATATAAATACATGTAATGATATTCATTTACACATATACACTCGAGCTTATTATCAAAAGCAGCAAGTAAGAATCACAGCCCTGCACTACGTAAAATCGTTTATACTGTACTTTTTACTTTGTCGGCGTTAGCGGTCGTTTCACGGAAGTCCGTCGGCTTTAGATGCTTAACATTTGTCCCATTTGTGATACGTACCCAATTTGTTTGCTTAATATTTTCCAAGACGTCCTTCGGCGACCCTTTCGTCAAACACATTCAGCCTATAGATTTCTATCTTAAGCCTAGTCTCCTTCACCCTTTCCAGATGGCTAAAACCATTTCATCCTTTTCAACCCTAGGAACTACATTTTCTTTCAAACCACACCGCTCTCGCATGTCATTTATTTACACATATATCTTTCGAGGATACTCCAAGCGTACACATTTACTATACCTATAAGCGAATGTCTTATTTGCAACTGCTATGTTATTTCATTCCCAACTTCATATTTATTACTTATTTCTCTTCCAACTGATACAAAAACCGACAACTCCTTTGAGCCCTTATACCTCCTAACCTCATTACTTCGAGATTTATACTTTTCAACGTAATTCCGTTTTTGGACTATCGCCAAGTGAAATGCTTTCGAATTTCGCCCGATTTAAGCGAAAACACCATTTCATTCAATTGATCCAATGAGCTTTCCGTATTTCCAATTCGTCAAAATAACCTACCCTTCATTATGGCATTTACAACCTTTCAAATCTTCGCCCGGTTTGTATCTGATATATTCCGTCAATAAAAATCAAGATATTTTAAGGCGAATAATTAATTTCAATGCCACAAAAAAATAAATCAGTAAATTGCGATTGGAACTCATGTCTACAGGAATTCTTGACTAATATCAATATTTTTTTTATTACTACTATCATTTAACTTTTATTTTAAGACAAGTTATATCAAGCATTATACTTTTCTTCTAAAAACATCCACAGAAATGATACTAGTAAAATATCGATTCTCATACATAGGATGTAGTGTTTTTATTTTCTAATACTTTGCAGTCAAATAGATATGCGCCCGAAAGTATCCTACGCAAAACGTGAAAAATTGAAGAATCGCCGTAACAACGATTACATATGTATTTACAGATATATATTTTTCACGTAATACATTTATTACTGCGTAAGTTCTCTGTTCTCGTTGTAAGGTATTTATTCTGCAAAGGTAAGTAATAAAGTAATAGAGTTAATAAATCGTAGATAATAGAATAATTTTGTAGACAGTCCGACTGTACCACAGACAGGTGACTATAAATCACGGAATTATTAAAAGGACCCTATGCGTGGCCTTGTAACGTTCATACAAATAAAAATAACAAGGGAAGTGTTTTACTACAGGTATAGGTTTGTTATCGGGAAGGATATCACGATTATAGTAATACCAGTTTTTGCTGGCGGCTTTGCCCGCGTGGAGCATCAAACCTAAACTAGAAAACCTAGATAGAAAGACTTGGACTAATAAAGTCTACGCTGGACCCGATGCAATGTTGAGGCTGACATAGAGACGAACAGGCAGTCGGACATTCAAAATGTTGTAAACGTCGTATAAAACAGCAACGTAATCCGCATTTAGCTGGTAATGAAAATCGTACTTAGCATTAGATTAGCACTTCAAACGGTTTGCTCTCACACCTTACTAAATAAATTCAAACCCTAACTATAATCTAGCACGTCTATGTAATTCACGCAACAAACGGGCAGAGCGACACGACGCACGAAAAAAAAGTTACGCCTTCATGGCTTTGATTATTGTTTATAAATAAAAAAAAAAACGGATTGATAACATCAAAGGATATTTTGCGGCGCACCCGAGTCGCATAAATTAACGATCGCCCTCCTCGCTTTCAAATTGTGGTAGTTCAAAAGAAAATTCCGAAATTATTCAAGTCTTTGATCGTGCGCCACTCGATTTTTTAATTTTGAAACGCGTTTCAAAGGTAATTTCGCTGAGTGACTTTATAGATGTTTTATACAATTTCCACGGCTTCGCTGTTAATTGAAAGAATTCCCTTTGTTTAATTAAGAAAAGCCCCCCCGGCCCGCCCAAATAATGTTAGTTAAGTGGAATTTTGGACGTCATTAGTGAAATTGTCGGTAATGTAAAGGCTTTTTGGATATTTTTTTTATTGCGTTCCTTTTTTTACTCCTCTTTGGGGCTTAACATGAAGAGTTATATAGGGTCTTTGTGACAAATTTGAAATTAATTCAATCAGATGTCTATTATGAAAAGGTTTTTCCTTGTGAAGCTTTTCTGAGTACTATATATCGCAAAAAAAAAAAAAAGAAATCTGACTAAGGTAAGCTATAATAAGTTTGCATGGTTTGCCTCATAAAAAGCGAAAGAAATAAATTAAAGGTTATTTTTTTTTTGTTCGTTGAAAGCAAAATGGTAAGCTAGCCACAATACCACGAAATATGTTTGATTCGCGATTCGATCCAAGTTTGATCTAAGGTCGCGGAAACGATTTATAATGCATACTAATGAGTTTTTTTTTTTTTATTTAAATGTATATGTTTATTTATCAATACAGTTTGTCGACAATGGCGGAAAACATGATCAGGAAACTAGTGCTTAGAGGAGAGAGAACAATCACTACATTTCATCTGTAAATAGCCAATGGATTCACCCCTCTATCAAATTGAACTCGAAATTGATTTACCAAGCGAAACGTATCTGGTTACCCCTTATTGGTGGCAATGTCGTAATGTTACTTATTAGACGTGAAGCAAACGTGATTGATGCTTCTTATAGCATACCATAGGAAGGATCTTCGTTTGACTCGATATTCATCAACATTTCCACACCCACATTCGTTCGCTCGAACACTCCAACTTCATTGATATACCTACATTTCTCATTTCATGCAAGACTGTCGGATTTGAGTGCTCAGCACTTGGCTCTCATTAAATACATCACTAAATTAATCTGTACAATATTTTCTAGAAAAGCTCACGACGGCCATTGAGCGACACATAAACGTTCTATACATTTACCTCATTCACCCACACAAAGTCACTACATCTCATTACAAATCTCACTGTTCTTTTACATTATCATTTCTACATCTAATTCTTAAGTACATGTCATACATGTACACATATAATGTTTATCTCCTAGCAGTGCAAGATGTAGAAGGAATATGTATACATGTGCAATCCGACTAAAGTCTCACTACTGGGCATAACTCTCCTCTGAATAAGGGATATTAGGATACATCCCCGTTTTGAACCCAGTGGGTGTTGGCATCTTCAAAGGTAGTTGTATATTTTGATGGAGTTTGCACGACATGGAGATTTCATCACGACGTTTTCTTAGACCCTAATAACTGATATGCCAGTTTACATAAATGTTACTAATGTTTGCTCGAGTCCGGCTATAAACGGTCGACCGAGTGATTGACTGGTGACAGCCAAAGAGGTTATCACAGCGCTTTTTAGATATATTATATATTTAAATACGCTTCAATAAGATTCTTCAATATTGTAGTTGTTCGTTATCTTATTAATATTATAAATGCGAATGTTTGTACGTTTATTACTCAATTACGTTTTAACGGCAGAATACGACTATCCGAAACTGTTTAATAATATACGTTTATAAACCAAAATACCATATAGAGTATAATTTATAAAAGTACTGATTTTTTATATGTGATTGTACGACGAATTCTTTACTTATGCCGATTTGGTTATTGCTGACGATAATGTTCAAGAGAGATTCAAGTTCAACATCGGTCCGGGATAGAAATTGCGAACAGGACTGGGATCAGGGGCGGGAGCGCAAGTGAGATAGTTTCATTGCAAAAATATTTGCGAGTTTCATGTGTTTTCGGTTTAAGAATTTGGGATTCTTCCGCTATGGAATGCAGAATGGGACCGAGTTCGACATCGTGGTCGAAACAGTAAATATAAATTGTGAGGCATATGCTTAGATATAACTGTTGTCCCTATTTACTTCATTCCATTCCATTCCATTACGTCCACTATTATGGTGTCATTCATTCTTCATGATTTGTCTATTCAGATGTCCATTCCATTCCATTCGCAACCTACAGTCCCCGGTATTGTGCCAGCTGGACGGGTTAAGACCGAATTTCTCGATTTCCTCATCTCATCAAGTTTGTGGTATAGTTTGCCACAGCGGTAGGGTTAAAATCAAAAGATAAAACCACAACAAATAATGTATTATGTTCAATGAAAATCTTCAAGCAACTTAAAATAGGTTTGGTGTGATAGCACGAAGTTTTGTAAAAAAACATTAGTAAACACTCTATACATGTAAAGTGTATTTTTGATGCAATCCTATGAACATGCATTCATCAATAGCATCAATTGTTGTGTCATAGAAAATATATTATTCAGATCAATTGTGTTCCTTAAATAATTTAAATATTTTTTTTTCAAGATAATACGCGAAAACAATAGTGGGACATCAAAGAGATCTATTTTAAAAATATAAAAAATATATAGGTATCCCTCTAAGGACATCCCTGAAGGGCTCGTAAAAAGCACCGCAAGTCCTCGTTCCGGCGACAATGAAAAATAATATGAAAAAAATACCTTTGGCGAGATTTAATAAAACAAGAAACGCCCGAATGGTCATTCACCGACACCCGCAAAATAGACTACTGTTACGCAATATTTTATATAGATCCAAAAAAAGAGTAATTAAGATGAGAGATTAATGTGTTGAACAATATCCAAAAATTTTAACAAAAAAAAATTATTCCAAAAAAAATTAATATGCACTAAAAAGTAGAAAAATAATTGCGTATTCTTCTACAACTTAATCTAAACTAAATCTAAACTAATCAACTCACTTTTTCTACTCATCAATACTAGGTATGATCTATGTGTTTACCACGCAAGAAGGTAAATAGGTACCTATCCACTTCAAATTTAACTCAACACATACCTATGAATAACAAACAATGATCAAAATATTTTTTAGAGTTCTCCTAAGTAAAATGAAATGAAAAATATTAGATTTAAAAGCCAATCAAATTATTATGATAATATATTGTAGTTACAATTATTGTTATTTTTGGAGTCGTTGTCAGCCAAGGAAATACTACAATATAACTAGCAATAGTCACCGACTCCACCGACTCGATTTTTTTACTTTTTAGTGCATATTAATTTGTATTGGAATAGTTTTGTTTGAAGTCGGCTTTTTTTGTTAAAATTTTCGTTTAATTTTTGTTTTTTAGTAAATCTGAAATACACCAACTAATTTTTAATTGAGTATGGTTAGACCTCCTAAACGTGCTCCTCATAGATCGCACCCTTACTGTAAGCCATTAAGGAGTTCCATTGATCATAATATTCGACTACGACAATTACTTGACCATAAAGACGTTGCGGTAGGTGACTCAAATATCCGGATAGCCTATAAAAGATTGGGCCGAGTATCGTTAATTTGCTCCTAAGAATTGAAGAGTTCCGTTACTTTGTCATGGATCCCATAATCAGACCCTAACCAAACTCTCATCAAATTACCCTTGAAATACATCCTTTCTAATAAAAAAATCATCGAAATCGGTTGACGTGATACTGAGTTATTCGTCCATTTGTCGCGCACATAATTAATGCTAATTTAAGATTTTTATAATTTTCTCGTGGATGTCATTGTCAGAACTGAACCAAATTGAAATAGGACCACACGGGGAGCATCGGCTTTCAAATAAGAAAATAATTATCAAAATAGGTTTACCCAGTGGAAAGTTCGAGGCAACAAACACTAAAAAAAATACAGTCGAATTGAGAACCTCCTCCTTTTTAATTTTGAAGTCGGTTAAAAAAGAGACCACATCAAGAAAGGATTATCAATAAGGCTTTCTTTTATTTTGGGAAAAAGAAACACTTTCGGTCTTAATTAACTAGAGCGATAAAGATAAAATATCAAAATATCAGTTTACTTCTAAATTATCTTTATTGCTAGATCAAGTTTTTAGAATTTAAAACACTGGATTTACCACTGGCATAAAGTAATAGTAATTTATTGTAAAACCTTTTTATCAGACGGAAACCTCTATTCTGAAATGAAACATTATATGAATTAAAAGTGAGAATAAAAAATAAAGTTCTAAATTAAATTCTAAACAATGAAAGGAGTAATTTATTGTTGGCGACTTTATACAGCACTAATTTTAGCCGTTTTTAAATACTAAATAACATGTATATTTTCGAAAACGATCTGAAGAAAAAAAATATAGCATACCTTATGCGACACCTAGATACTGTATGTAAAGTATGTGCAAAACAGAACGGGATGTATGTGCAAATCAGGTGGCTATGTGTTAAAAAAATGGGTATAAGTAAAAATAGTAACTTAATATTAATTAAAATATTGTTTGCTTGATTCAATGACGGTTAAAGTTCGTACTTAGTTGTTTCATTTTCTTTCATATTGAGTTGTGATCGACAATTACGTCTTTAGTGTTTCAAGCCTTAAAAAGAAAGACGGAATCTCTATTTTTATAACTAGATAACGTAAAAGCCAAAAAATGTATTAAATGGTCAAGCGAAGTTAGTAAAAGTGGGAAGAAAAGCATCTAAGACAGTTCTTGTGGCGACCAGCCTGTGGAAGTCTCTTCATAGGAAATTGTAAGAAAAGCGCAGAAAATTATATTGGTATAGGGTAGAGTGAAAGTCAATCCGATAGTTCAGGGAGCTGAATCTTCGGTCGCTACCATTCACATAATCGTGATCAATTTCATATGACAAAAGTCATCATAAACATAAAGGTGCTCATATCACGGGAGCGTCATATGCCAATATTCAATGGCAATTAAGAGCACCCAGCAATGAAAGAAGAGGGTAAAATTGGCCAAAAGTCTCCACACAATAATGCTTCAGTTCACATCGCTTAGATTGCAAAGGCTGCTGCGTGTGACTGCGGTATGAGAATCATAAACTACTGTCCGGGCAGTCGACGTCCCCAGTCATTACTTCTTATCCTCAGACTTAAAAAAGAATTGTAATGGCATGATATTGCGACGATGAAGCACTGACGGCGGCTGGACCCAATATTTATGAGTAAATGAAAACTTATCTTTATAAGAAATTAAAAAATCGATTGACTGGTCTAATAAATGCATTGAAATAAAGAGGGACTATGTTGAAAATTAAATAACAATTACATTCGTATTTTTTTTGTTCTCATAACTAAACCGAAAATTTATTGAACGCCTTTCGCATCGTCAAGCAAAAATTAGAAATAAATACTTTATATTGTAAGGGGACCGGGCCCCTCCCCAGTCCCCTTACAATATAAAGTAAAAATACTACATTTAAACTTAAGAATGTATTTGTAGGAGGAAATATCAATGGTTTCTTTGATTTCATTGCTAGGCCGAACAGTCGTAAACTTATTTATAAAATAATAATAAATCCTTTTTTTCTGCAAAGTAAAGTTGTATTTCTCCAATCCAGTGAGCATCACAATAAAAGAATGAAGAGTTTTTGAGGTTTCACTGAATTCGTTGTTAAGAGCGTGATGGGTTTATCACAACAGTTCGCTCTATATCCGATTAGTCGTGCCGTTTAGGCAAAAAAGTAACGCAATAGTAGAAAATGGTGAACAATTGCTTCTCCGACTCAATTAATCACAAATGACAGTTGAAGTGTTATTTCAACTTTTGGTGTGGTTTTGAGTGGGTACTGTACAAACACACAAACACATATGCATAAAAACAAGATATTTAATTTATATTAGCCATTAGTGGAAAACTTGTCTGCACCTCGAAAATAGACTGGCTCGACATGTGAGATATTTTCACAGAATATAGGCGTGAAGTAGCAACTTTCGTTGTTGCCTTTAGTCCAGGAAGTGAGAGTTCCGTTGGGTCATTCACTCTGCATCAGATATCCTATCATTTCTAAAAGTTTCAGTGGCCCACTCCTCCCTCCATCAGATATGTTATTCTTTTCTAAAACCTTGGGTGCCCTCCGCCTCTTTCCTTTCTAAAAGCCGGCAACTCACTAGTGACTACTTCCGCGTTACGAGTGTCCATGGGCGGCGGTGATCACCCTACTTTCTTCCTATTGGCTCGCATGCTCGTTCTTTCCTTCATGCTATAAAACAAATGTATCTATCCCTTCATATTTACTTAGATTTTAGAAGAACCTCGTCGCCGCAATCAAGTCTTGGACTCATTACTTCTAGAAATGAAAATTTATTCCTACGTCACACCCCCACGATATAATTGCCTACCCGAGAAGGGACGGATTCACTGGTAATGCTAGTAACCTCCTGGCTTAATAATTTCTATTTTTATAAGTGAAGATACGAAAGCGGTAACACAGCCGTATTATTTTTTATCCAACACATCGAAGCTAATAAAATAAAACACATCTTCGGTGTCGATTGGACTTCATCCGAGCGCCACGGGGAAAATATAAAAGCTGATATGTCCACAATAAACCACATATTGGTCAGTCGTAAAACGCGCGTTGTCTCCTCCGCGGCGGTCGCTTCGTGCGCCGCGCGCGCCGCCGCGGTGTGCCGACGCGTAAATCTCTCGTAAATTGCGAGCGATTCCAGAGGAGAAGGAAGAATTTACAAGAAGTCACTAAGCCGAGCCCTTGAGGTTTGATGACTTTTGAAATGACTTTTTTCCGAGTTTCAATTTATAGCCTCATATTCAACTCTTCGGCTGAAATTTCAACGTAGTCACGCTCGTCCCGAAAGATGGTGGTTCGGTGATCGAGGGCATTGGCTTGGGACCAGAAGGTACCGTGTTCGTTCCTGACCACGGCCGAATTGATTACCAACTTTTAACTTAAACTGGCTGTTGCCCGGCGTCTTTGTCTGCGTGGTGGTACCTACTGTCAGATTTTTAACAGTATGAGGGTCAAATAAAAAAAAAAGGTGTTTAACAATCTATAACCTTCTAATTTTTAAATCAATAAAGCTTATGAAAATGAAGAAATCTTGCTATAAACATTGTGAATTGAAGACCATGATATGACGTCTAAGATTTTCTATGGATGATAAAAGACAAGCAAAACATGAAGGGCAGCTTACATATCTTTTTAAAATGTACCATTAGTCCAAACTATTCAGTACGCACTTCAAAATTAAAGAGAGGAAAAAATTGGAATTTGCTCTCTCTTTAGTGCCTAGGTAATGTGGCGTGGTAAATGGTGTCCTAAATGTAAGATCATTAAACAAAAAGTTTTGTTCAAATCGAGCCATTAGTTTGTGAGTGATGCTTGAACAAACAGACAAGTAGACAGATAATAAAACAAAAACTTTAAAAGCAGCTATTTTATGGTGTACATTATGTGTTTGGACAAAAAATATTTTAATGTGCAGATTTGGCTAGCTTACGATTTTATTATATGCACTGAAAAAAAATTTCATTAAAATTAGAAAATAAGCGATTTCCCAAGGGTAATTAAAACCTATATAGGCACGACGTTATTTTTAATAAGTAAATTTTGTTAAAGGAATAAAAATTATTAATATAAATTCAACCTATGTTATAGTGAAATGAACATTTCATATTGGGTTATAATAGTCGACCGTCTAATTCGTTAGTGTTTAAATATTCTAAAAAGTAAATTAAATAAAAGGTAAGCATAACAATCTTCAATAATTTTAATGAAGGCCTTGTGTTGTTAGTTTAATGTTAAACAAAAGTTTTTTTACTTAACTAATACATTGATATCTACTAGAAATCTCTGTATTTTCAACTAAATTAATTAACAATAAAACGTTGTGTTATTATTACCATCATAAACGTGTTTTGCAAAGTACCGTTGTATTACGCAAAGTACACATTTATTATGTAAAATAACATTCTTCAAACATACACTTTGGATAATGTTACTTTTATCTAAGAATGATATTTGAGTTTTTAAAATAAAATTAAGCCGAACCGAACTACTTATTAGAAATTAATTGATTTGCCTAAAAATGTATCATCAAACTGATTTAGGATTCATTATTCAAAAATTGTGCAAAGTGACGGTAAAATATATATATATATATATATATATATATATATATATATATATATATATATATATATATATATTCTTTCTTTCATCAAATTAGGAAACACCCTTCATCTAAACACTTATTAAAGATAGAAGCCAAGTGCGGCGCAATGTAATCTATAATGGAGTTTACAATCATAACAGAAAGACCATGAATGTCAGCAGTCCTCTTCATGTCTAAAGATTTAAATGTTGTGATAACATCTTCGAAACTCACGTACTTAAATTTAAATTCTGAATCAATATTACCGATCGGACTACTTTCCTTTAGTAATAATTCGGCAAAAGCGGAAGATGAGTTAAGAGACCTGGCAGTCGAGACAGGGATGTCAGGAAAGAACGTTTCGAAAGCCTTAGCAACCTTTATGCCTTCATTGAAGGTTTCATCATTTAACTTAAGTTTAAATTCAATAATTCGGCCCTTCATTCTTCCAGTCTCGTTCTTTATGACACCTAAGTCGTTCTCACAACATTATTGCTATTTTTTATTTTATTATTTATGTGCTTGGCTGTAGCCGCAATGCAAACACGTTTAAAATCGGTTTATTATTTGAAGTTATTATTGTTCGGTCATCAGTTAAGCCTAGTATTATAATTTCAATAATAATAATTTGAATAACCCATAATCTAATTTTGGTAACGATAAACTCATATGATAGTTTTTTTTTCTGAAAGTATAATATCTTGCTAACGAGAAACTGAAAAGGAGTACTATTCAATTAGTGATATGTAAAATGATATGTAATCTCGGAATCATGACTACAAATAAAACACTTTTAAAAAGAATGTACTTACTTATAAAGGTAGTAAATTAAAACGAATATAATTTGACCGAATTTATGATAAATAAAGAAATGAATGTGAAAGAGTAGAGAAAATAATATCTTACGAAAGAAAGATTGGTAGGTTTAAGTTTGGGTTCCAAAAAACGATACATTTGTGTTCCTAGAAATTAAAAATTTCTTCCAAAACAGAAATACTAAGAAAAATGATAATTGGTATATACACACATACACGTATGGATAAGATATAATAATGACTTTGTTATCTTTCAATATCAAAAATATGATAAGTAGCAAGCAAGTGTATAGATTGTCTAAACTTTCGCAAAACAAAATGGAATTGCCACTATCAAAGACACTGGAAACATTCAATGGAACGTCCTACATTTAGGCACTAATGCGCTCCTTGAAGAGAATACTACGCTTTAGTCTCCAAACAATAGAGTGTGTCATAGATTCACTGTTTCAGAGGAACAATACAAAGTTCTTGTCACGAGTGTCAAGAATAATACGAGGTTTGATATCGTTGGCTTTTGTTACTCCATAACAGACACGGAGTTTTGGATACCTTTTTAGAATTCAACGAAAAATGAATCTAAAAGTTACCTATTACCAGCATTGATATATACACTAGCTTTTGCCTGTTGCATCGCTCGCGTGAACGCAGAATGAATTCCTTCATTTTTTTGTACCAACTGATCACGTCGTTGAACCCGGTCTCTCTCTCGATTTCCATTACAGTCTCTCCTTCGATTTTGATCCCAGTATTGACCTGAATCCCGTTACCGATCAAATTATCCCTAAGGAACATATATTCAAATACACATACTGCCGCTGAATCATTGTTACAAAACAATCTTGCTTTCATTCATGATTCCGATCTCGGTCCTACTAGCGAATAGGTGTCGATTTTGACTTTTTCATGAACACTGCTAATACGAAATAGAATCAGTAAAGAAAGAAAATAATTCCTATTATGTTTAAGCGAGCAAAGCCACAGGAAAAACTAGTAAATGGTAAACATTCTAAATAAATTTCGGCTCAATCACTATATTTATAGAAAATTATTTTTGAATTGATTGCGTGGATCATTACGATGTGTTTGCTTAATAAAGATTTCATAAATATGTAAAATTTACTTCAACATAAATTTTCTATATTCTCAGGGACAATATTGAACGTACGCACACAGAGTCCTCTGAAAGTATTCGTGATCTCGTGTAGTCGCCTAAGATACAAATACAATTTATCGTTATTTCTAGTATTGAAATGATATCAACGATGCTAATACTTTTCATGACCGAGTCTAATTTTTTCTTAGTTACATCAAATTTTTATAAACTTATTACAATTTTATTGGTATTTTCCCCTATCAGTTCCGATAATATCGTAGGTAACCCCAAAGGTTGAAATAGTGCTTATATGTTTCTTAATGTAAATTAAGAAACACTGTAGAGACCTACTCGGTAATGTTCTCTTCGCGACTTGGTCGTTTCGCCTTTAGCTAAAGAGGAAAGTTGAAAGGCGAATGAAAAAAGCTGAAAACGGCCGCCGAGATTATGAAAGTAATGAATGACTGATGGACGTTGAGGTCGCGGCAAAAAGGGGCCCTTCTTCAGAGGGAAAGGGGCGAGAAGGGCGGAGGAGAAGGGGAGGGTGGGCAGAAACTCTATTAGTGGTCCCTTTTGTAAACGCGACTTGGTAACGAGTTTCAAGTGCGGACCTCGATCTATTACACTTGTTTAAACACGCTTCCGCTTTACACTTCGCGACAATTATTTTTAATTGGCTGTACTTTAATATTGTTATGTATAATTGTACCGACTCGCAAATACACAGTAACGAATGTACCGTGAAACACTGCATAAAGTAACTATGCAAAGAAAATGTAAATTTACAAATATTACATATTTACATTTTGGTTTTAAAAACTCACAATTACCACTTTAAGTGAGCCAATCACTACCTAATGTGGCAAGTGAAATGAAATTTGTTCGAAATGTCGACAGAAAAAGAGTATACTAAGCCCTTCTTAGTAAAAAGCAGGCAGAGATTAATTTCATTGCAAAGTTGAAAAAAGTAGCAAGGTGCCAACTACAATTTTGAACGTCATGTGGGGTACCCGGCACGCACTGAGTCAACGTGGAGACTACTTTCTGATACCCTATTCTAAGAAGCAGTCTCTGCCCATTGGTGGCACATAACTGGTCGTTAAACTACGCTGGCTGCGTGCGTTTGAGAATCACTTCTGTATTTGTGATCTCGACCTGAATAAGTCTCGATTCCAATCTTATTCATAACTTTAAAGCTATTACATGTGTGTTTAAAATTAAATAAAAATCTTGAATAAAATTCTTGGTCATACATATGTCTCAAAACAGATTTAATTTGGATGCATGGGTTCAATTTTAAGTATATTATACATACTTATTAAAATTTCAGCAGGATCACTTAGAAAAGGCTAGGTAATACCGAAGATGTTTTCTGTAACAAGAACAGTGGAAGTAGCCGTTGTCAGTATAATTTAAGCAAAACAAAATAAATGTTTTTCAACAAAGGTGCTTTTATTCGACATTACGACCTTCTAGCTCGAGTGCGTACGATAAATATATATTTACCATTATTTTTTATAAATAATGATAATTTATATGGGTTTCGAAAGCAATTGCTTTAGATTTATAAATTAATTCTAATAAGTACCGATGCTTTGATTTATAATTCGAATTTGGGGATGAAACGCTGTTGTTTCGTATTTCTTTATGTAGTGCGCGATTATAAAAAGTCTTTAGATTTATTCCAGAACTTTCATACACCAATATTTTTCTAAAAAATTAATAGTCTATAATTACAATCGAGAGCCGCGTCCTGCTGGCGACACGACGTTGAAAAGTCAATACGACGACTCCGAAGTCGGATGTCCTTCGAGTGAACTTTTCGTGTGTATCAGTAGTTTAACGTGACGAGGCAAGTCGGGCGATAGCGGGGGGAGTTTAACTTTGCATTCAAATAATAGTGGCATTTAAAAAGCATAGTACCGTCTATTTAAAATAGCAAGCACCTCAGAAACGCTCGAGCAGGTCGCGTGCAAAGATTTTCTGTTGGACGCTCCTTGCGGATTACGAATTAAATTAAATTTTGGATCCATTTCAATACTTCGCGCTTTGCATACCTTGAATTTACGTACACATTCTGGGTAGCTTTGTTCCGAACAAGACTATGGAACTGAAATTGGTCTACGAATACAGTTGTCTTCGTACTCGAATACTAGTCCTAGAAGATTTTGAAGCAAATCGACAGCCGAAAATGTCTAAAACAATGCCGTCTTGTGAATCTAAATCCTATTATTTCTTGAATTCAGTCCGCCGATTTAGAACAGAATGGAGTGAAAATTTTGCTAGAGAAGAAACTTCTGGGAATGAATCCCACAATAGAAGAGCTAAGTAATATTGAGTAAATCACCAGAACAACTATCGGGTTGGGGTAGTCGAAAGGATTTGGAGTAGCGACATTATGTTGGTATTAACAGGCAACAGTTATAATTCCAAAAAGCTTCTAATTTTTTGGTGCTTTCCTAATCCCTTAACTAGAAACTAATAATAACCCGCTTGCGTTTACATTTAAATATCTTACCTCGTTGGTATGCGCGTGATCAGCAAATAAACCGAATTGAGCGATATTTATTGATCCTATAAATTTTAATGGCTATAACATATAGCTATTTTTGAAGAAAACCAGCTTAGTACGTTAGCTTAAAAATTATGCAAAAACAAATATTTTAGAAGTTTACTTAATGTACAGCTGTATCTCATTAGGCAGGTAGAAATTGAAACAGTTTAAGCCTTCTTCGCAAAAATCTAAAAAAAACCCCAGTAATAAATAAATATTAAATTGTAATAGAAATATTAATTCTACTGAGCGTTATGTTAGCTAATATGTATATGGTAATGAACGATGCTAGAAAAAAATTTTGATCCACAAATGGCGCGAGCCAAGACTGTAACTTTATTAGATTTAATGAAATAATAACGTAACTTTTAAATAAATAAAACCTAAAAACCTTGATGTCTTTTTTTCTCAAAATTATACGTAAACTTAAAAAAATCAGTTCATTTTTTTAGATGGACATCCTATAAACACAGATTATGATAACGGCACTCCACTCCAAGTGTGGGAGTACGCTCGCGCGAGGAGCTCGAACTAGATATTTTTTTTTGCAGGCCCGAAGAGGTGAAAAATATTCTTTTATTCTAATACATTCCCGCGGTGGCGGGAGAACTTCTCCATGTCGAGCATCCCCTAGAATCTCTCGATGTAGATTTCGGCGGAGCGGCTCCGAGGCGCGCCTTCTACGGGATTACACTGAATAATAAATAGACGGGCCCGAGTCAGGTTTTCTTCCGAATAATTTATTAATATAGTTCGCTTCGCATTGTCGAATGATAAAGGGATATTTCCTGGATCGATATACGCCGGAGCGATCCCGGGAC
Organism: Eumeta japonica; assembly: GCA_005406025.1. Lineage (NCBI taxonomy): Eukaryota > Metazoa > Arthropoda > Insecta > Lepidoptera > Psychidae > Eumeta > Eumeta japonica. The sequence continues at coordinate 193,825 of BGZK01001133.1, forward strand.
GACGTTCGCTCGTATGGCCTCAGATCGAGAACGGTCTGTAACCCCCTGACTAGAGCGAAGAGCATGATGTAGGAATAATATATGTACAGTAACGTAGAAACTTGCTACGTTCAACGTATTCCCCGAAAGTAATGTTTTTAAACAACACCTGTTTCTACTTATATGATTCACATGAGCGGTGACGGCCCCTTGGCTAAGAGAGTTGTCTTACAACAGAAGGTATCGGGTTCATTCTGAGCACGGGCGAATTGGTGAAAGAGTTTTTAAGTGAAGTTAAGTTGAACCACTCGTCCAGTACCTGAGATAATATGTTAAGCCATCGATTACGGACTTTATTATTGCATTTGCTACGACCATCGATTGAAGCTTCCAACCTGCAATGGACGAACGTGAAAACTTACATGAGTCGAGTCTTACAATATGAAAAAAAAAATATTATGGAAGGGGCATGTCCTAGCATCAGGGTCATCAAATCCTGACATTAAAGAAAGATCCTGTTTTAAGCATTCTAAACTGATGAGCTTGCAAGAAACGATTAATGAATCTCAATGAAATAAGAGATGTATGTAAAGATTGCAAGTATGAGAAGATCTGTGGTCTCTAACTACCCTTCTAGAGAATAGTCATGCGATTCTAAATAAAAAATAAACAACACTACATACAACCTTCCAAAGTTATTATCCTTGTTCTAAAACAATGCATTTTGGGAATTTCAAATGCCGTTTAATATCATAGTAACCCTTTTCCAAAGTACAGGTTTCATCGTCATATCGTAGTTTTTCTCTATAAGTAAACTTATGAACAATGTTTCGATTTCAATATGAAACACCCTCAACAGTCGGGTTTGCAGAATCGAAATTGTGTCGCTTGCGTAGCAGGTGAACCCTGTGACTTCTAGAATAGTCGTGGCGGGGACTTACTACTCTAATAGGGGCCAAAAAAAGCGAAAAAATAATTAGGAGTGGATCTCGAGGTATTTTATTGTGGCACGTTGATACCTTTCTGTGCCCGCTTTTAACCTCAAAGGACGTCAAAGGGACGTCAGGCAAAATATAGGCTGTGGCGGAATGCAGAACATGGTCATTTTTTTTGCTCGTTGGTATCGGTAGTAAAGGGTGCTTTCGTTGATGAGCAACCCTTATCATTACGACGCTTAAAGCCGAGTGTTGTTCAGTTTAGACGAGGAACGCAGATATGTTACAGAAACAGAAAACTGGAAGGGTTACTGGTCCATTCGAGGTGGCGCGTAACTCATGTTCCTATGCGTTACTGTTATAGGCATCAATGTGATATTTTTTAACTCATTGTTCAAGTAAACTATCGCTGTTGGCATAGTGGTGGTTTTGATCGACAAAAGACTGACATGATCCATGCCAGGTATCCCTGAGTGTTGCTTTTATATAATAAAAGAAATAAAGACGGACGTGATAATCGTTAGACTATCACAATTAATGGAGTTATATTAATAATTTAATATAATATATAGAAACATCATATAAACAAATTGGTATACATATATACATAAGTATAGGAAAAATCGTCTACTACCGTGAACCGCAAGACCAGTAGAACATCTGATGCCTGGCACGTGGCAAGTCACGTAACAGGTTATAGACAGCGACACACACGAATAACAATGAAAGTATTTTAAAAGGGCTCCCGGACATGTTGCACGTATCGGCCGGCCCATTGCCCATTGCGGTATTATATTAATTTTTGCCTTTCGACAATTTTTTGGATGATATATTAAAAGGGCTAACTAGATACGACGACATTTTTTACCACTAACAAAGGGAGCTCAACGATGGAGCGCTCTCTGTCCACTGGTGGCTAATGTAAGGCCATTTTGAGAATGGGCTCATTTTTATGGCGACGTTTGTTATTGCTAAGGGCCTATTTATAAACATCGACGGTCGTAAAAGTATAGCATTGCTATCGTGTTTATAAAACGGCATTCCACAGAAGAAATCTTAAGGCATCCACGGACACTAAAATTATTGTTAACAAGAAGAAGCCATAGCTTTTAAGTAATGTCGCAAGTCCTGCAAAACGTAATGACCTCGTCACACTACGCATAGTTATAAATAGACTTTGGCATGGGAACGAAAGGAACGTCGACTCGAACGATAGCTCGAGGCAATACCGTCTTGAAATTCTGCTACGTTTCTTAATTAATTATTGAACAAATCGAATACCTTTAGTTAATATTCTTAGAATAAGAAAACATTTTTAATTGATTTAGTTAAGGTTAATTACAAATATATTTTAATTTACATAAAATTTCCGACTGGCTGAAGGTTGAGCGACGATGATGATGATGATGATGATGAATTTCCATGTAAGTTTCAATACAATTTTTTTTTATTTAAGAAATTAAATATATCACAATGTTTTAGGATATTACTTGAAAAACGGTAGTTTCTATTCTGAATCGATAAAACTCAATTCATAGTTTTCATTTATAAAATGGGGTATGGCAGAACATGTGCAAGTAGAATTAATGCAGAGGATGTAAGAATGCTAAACAAGTGGTAACGCTTGTGCAGCGCCCTTCAAAGAGATATAGAAATGGCGATGTCGATCTGTGAAAGAGGTAAATATCAGCATCAAAGAAGAGTGTATTCAGAAGATTTGAACTGTCTGAAATTGAGAAGATTTCACTGTCTGAAAAGAATGGAAGAAGGTGAAGCGATTAAAGAAATTTCTACAGCTCGTTTTACAGATGTATGACCTAAGAGAGCACAAAAAGTTACCTGAAAAAAACTTTGTACAGACCGGTTGATGAATTTTAATAAAGCAGGGTAGGTATATAATAATTTTATTTTAGGTTAGATTAGACATCTAACAATACCAAACGTTCTACAATTTATTAATCTGATTTATTTATATCATAGTTAATAAGGTATTGAAAATACAAACATAGGCAAAAACATTACTTTTAATAAATTAATTTCAAATAAAATAAAATTAAAATGTTAACGAAAATTGTATTTTAAGATTCTTAGTAACAAATTGGGGACAAAATGTGACAGTGAAATAGTGAAAACGCCCAAAGGTACTAAGTAATATATTTCTAAATGTATAAGCAGTCATATGATTTCCGATACAGGGAGGAAATCATTGGAAACGATCTCAACTTCATAAAGGCAGATACCCTTTCAGTCAAAAGGTCGGAGTTAACCCTTTTAGAAGCCGTATTCCAATATAATAAGTTTCGTTGCTGCCGCAAAAAGGGAACTGCCTTTTCGCATAGAAGCCGTAGTTGGCTGAGCTTTTTTTTTTTATTTCCATGCTTCAAAGCGGTTAGCCCTTTGTTGACCGACTCTCGATAGATCCGTTGAATGCACACCGACAGCAGTTTGACGTGACTTAACAACACACATATATATCAGTAAAATAAATTAATTTACTAATTTTTTGAATTTGAAAGGCGTTTTATATTACCATCTAAATTCACAGAGCTATCAAATAATATAACATTAATATGCAACGTAGTCATATTATACGTAATTTTGGACCTCGATAAAAATAATATAAAAGGCAAATTATTCGATTCTTACATGACAAAATTTTATATAGTTTTCTAGTCTACCTAAATGACAAAATTTAACGAAACATCATAGCGAAATTGGCATTTCCAAGAACAGTTAGTTAGAATCTCCAACGGCACACGCAGTTCCAAATTGGCGCTGGGACAGATGGCTATTATATAATGACCTCAAAGTGTCCTTAATAATGAAAAGCCTACCTAGTTTTCAGACAATACTTTTGCCCTAGTGTGAAATGTTATCTGTATTGCATAAGTATTCTAATTAGCAAAACCTTGTAATTACGTTTTCATTCTGTCGAAAAAAAATAAATAGTAATCGATTTCAGACATGATGGAAAGTCACGATAAGGCATAATTTGAATCTCTGTTCCCTCCCTTGATTGCCCGAACTGACATTGTTGGTATCGAGGTTGTGGGTATTTTGAATGTCATATATTATATGAAAAAAAAATAGCTTAAGTTTATATGTGAATTGGCGTCTTGTTAACACATTTTGTTGATATCTATCATTATTGAAATTCTTTTGTGTATGTCGTTGCAAAGGGGTCTTCAAATCTCTTTCTTTTTTCCAGAATTATAGAAAGAAAGTACTGAAGTTCTCCTGATAGACAATGTCCTTAATAAGCAAACCCAACAGTAAAACAATCAATACCAACAACTCTGAGAGTTAAGAAAAGGAAAAGATGGAGGTCCAGTCAGACCTGTCGCAGAATAGTGTTTCCTGATTTGAGGACACAAGAGGAGAGAAGAAGAGCATCCGAACGCTGAAATTTTCTACGGCGAAGAAACTGCCTGTGCAGGGTAGCTGGTAGCAGAAATATGCTCAGAATTAATAAAGCAGAGTGTGGAGCCGAGTGTTCTAAGAGGTGCCAATGTCCAATACTATTGCACTCTATATTCAGTAGCATTGGAAATTAATTACAGTAATGCATTATCCCTACGTTTTTGTTTTGGAAAAAAATATTTCTAATATTTTATATGTCAAAATAGTACTTTGAGGAGATTTGTGAACTCTGCATACATATCTGTGGACCAGGCGTGGGCTTGGAAGAAAAGTAGGATTACTGAAATCCTACTTTTGTAAGTATTGTTTAGTAATAATAAAAGTGAAAATCGGAAATATTCAAATAGTAATACGTACATTAAAATTATATTACATTTTTTTCATTAAATTAAGGGTATATTAAAACATAATGACAATAATTACTATATTAAATGTCATATAGTATATAAATATATCAAAGAAGTATATATTAATTAAATACAAACAAAAACATAACTTAAGCACTATACAATAGATGGATTCTAGCTCTTTGTACGAAATACGGAACCCTGGTTTCGAGTGAACTATTGCAAGGATGACCATTCCGTTGCAGATATGGATTTCGCGGAGAGCGATATCGATAATCGTGAATATAAACGGGAATCGAATAAGTGGAAGTTCGGTGACGATATTCGCTACGTGAATTCGAGATACCTCATTACGTGGATATGTGTTAATGTTTTTATCACAAGACACGTAAAGTATAATACGTGTCGTAATAACTGTAAAAGATAATGGCGGGGTCGAATGGCGAATTATGTGCGTTGTAGTGGGAAATTAACTCGAATTTTATATCCGAAAATGTATAGCGAAAATCGACCCGGTTGAGGCGATTTATAAAGGTAAAAGTGGCAGGTACGTAGACGGAACAAAAAAGGAAGATTATTTATATTAGAAAACCGCGACACAATATTACAGTTTTTTATGGCAGAGCGACGACAGGGGGCGCGAGGGCGGCGGGCGGCGGAGTCGGCGTGTATCATTTTATCAGCGGTCGCTACTTTCTAAAAGCTGCTATACAGGCGACACCTATACACACACACACTTATTAGGTTTGGGTAGGTTATTTAAAATTTCTAAGGATACGCATTAAGGATTCATAGAATTTTTAGAAGTTTCTATTCGGTGAAAGTTAGTAAGTTTCGTAAAGTTCCAATTTCAAACTACCAATACAATAACTAATAAAATTTGTGAAAAATCTTGAGACGAATATCATTTTGTCTGTTCGGAAACGAAAAAATATTCTAATATTTCGTGTGATATGATTAATCATATGCAAGCATTAGGTAGCCTAATTAATTACCATAAATATCAATTAATAACAAAATTGTAGAACAAGCGTATCTGACCTTGAATATATTTATCAAAATCTGGTTGACCGTGAAGTAAAAGGAGTGATAGAATAAAAAAAGATCAATTTAGTCTATCTTCTTGTTTGTTTAAATAAGCCGGATTTTATGGGGTTCATACAGGAAAAAAAATGCGCAGTTGGAAGAAAATTATAGATTTTATTTCATGGAAATCTATATGAAGAGAGAAAATCTAAAGCCTGCCTATAAAATCGCGGACGCAGCAAGTAATTAAAATAAGCTCATACCTATAAAGTTAGAACACACACGATGGCGCGAAGTTTCGGTCGCGCTTGTCTTCCCCGGGCCCGTGTCCGCCGCGTTAAGGGGATGGGACATTTTGACGTGACAACGTCTTAAATTAGGTTGCGGCTGGGAGTCACTTTGAAAAAGTGTAACGCTCGGTAACGTAACGATGAGTCACCGAACGAGAGAGGCCCGCCGAATGCCTTGCGTCTCTCCCACTCAACTATGATCGGTCTGCGCGCGCAGCTAGAGAATTAGTGCATAGCTTGCAAATGTATTGCAAGTTATTGTATGTATATTTGTATATAAATACGTATGTATGTGTAAAGGTAAAAATAAAATTTTGTTAATATGAAATTCAGTGCGAGATTCTTTGTATAAATTAATGTTTTAAATATAATTCTTTGTATAAATAAATGTTTTAAATTGTTACTATTATTTCATCCTTCTTCCTACTATACGAATGAATATTCACATTAAAATGATTTTACCATTCAAAGTCGTTGTCACGTAAAACTTTCGCCCGTATACCGACTTTATTTTGTGATTTTGTCCAAAAGGGGGGCGACATCAAATCTTGCACTAGTATAAAAGCCTCTCGGCGAGATTTACTGACGTTTTAGGGGAGTTACTTCTTGTTTGGTCGGGAACTTAATGTGAACTTTTGCCGTAGGGTGACCATGTTTCATAAAATTTAGAAATGACAATTCGTAAAATTGGGATGTATTAAAATCGCGTTTGCAGACCTCCACTCGCTGAGTATTCGGTATAAAGTACACTTACATTTTTTCACTTTCCCGTCGTCTATGTCGATACGTACCTTTTGCCTGTTTGTCTTCTACACTTGTATTTGATGTGTTTAGTACAATATATTTATAATGAAAATAGTTGACGAATAGTATAATATTTCTAGTATTTCTTCTGCTGTAATCTAAAAAAAAGCTTCTGCTACGTAGAAAATACTATGCCTGTTTGCGAGAACACGCACGGTCCTGTTCATCTGGTATATCGAGAAATTATTCTCAAAATTATGTAAGTATGCGCCGTTTTCGTGAAACGACGAAGAGAAACACCGAGACGGAATTTGAAGTTTGAGAAAATGTTACTTCTTCAAAGGAAAGGTGAAGCAAAACTATTCCATGTAATTCCAATCAAGATTTAGTCGACAAAATTCAAGAGAAATGCAGCGCTCACGTGAATCAGACAGTATTAGATTAATACGTGCGCAGATTTTTTTTTTAGTTTCTATTGTGAATACATGAAATGTAAGTTCAAAATCTCCTGATAATTTGTAACAATTTTTTCTTTTAACACATTAATACAACATTCGGTTGTACACTTAAAAGTGCGTCGACAGAATCAGTTGAGTGATGGCGACACTAGTAACGATGTAATAACGATAATGAATTTCTAGACGATATAACTGATTTGAATCGATTAGTTTCTGAACGTAACATCGAACACGAAAATGATAGTTAACTGTCATGTATGGTCAACTCAGTGGGAAAAGCAGACATTCACGATGTTCCGTAACCAGAACGTGAAGTAGGCAAAGGTGTTGGAATAATTACGTTTTTGATTTTAAATTTAGTCAAAACTCAGAAATCCCTTATTATTTCATGCTATACTTATTGAGTTAGCGCAATATATCTCAACTAAAAGGATTAATTGTTAATTCATAATTAAAATTCCAGTACGAAATCAAAGAATCTGTCGGCCTTTTTTTTGACACATTAATAAGCATTAAATGCAAATAACCAATGTATGTTGTAATGCTTGTACAACTTAAAATGTTTTTGGTGTTATATTAGCGTTCAAACAAACATCATTCACTCGTTAGTGCCAGTATTTCACTACGGTTAAAGGTTTCTACTAGGTATATTATGTATAGATATTTACCTAGGTGTACTAGGTAAATACCTAATGAAAAAATGATAATCATTTCGAAGGTAACAGGAATAACAACAAAGGTTTATTTCTATTAAGCTGACGCAGTGATAAACTTTAAATATGACGTAGCGTAGCGCCCCGCAATCCGCGCAAATCGCGATACTGCATACTAATATGCAACGCGTTTGCTTATTTCTAAAGGTCGTACGCGACATCACAGTTTTTTTTTCGTTTAAAATAAACTAGGACTAATATTAAAAAATGCAATAGATATTCCATTTGTATAGATTAATCAACGTAGAAAATTAAGAGGCTTAAATCGATCTCATTTACATGTAAAATCTAAATCTCCGTTTTAAAAGAAATTTAAAAAATCTTTAATATTTCTTTTTCCATTATAAAAGTCAATAAACCGTGTAACTACAATTAATAAAATTAATTCAATAAAATGAAGAATCGGATCATTAAAGATCACTTTTAGGTGATTTGTATTTGAGACAAATCGAGATTCCTGTCACCAAAATTTCAATTTGTTACCTTGAGAAGGTATAAACTTATTACATAATTTTAAGTTAAGATATAGAATTTTAGAGTTAGAATTTTAATCCAAAAAATAGCCACTACGAAAGTAGGTACAGTTAGTACCTTCTGTCGTAGGGGCTTTTTTTTTGTATAAATAAAAGTTAAAAATAAGTAAATTAATAGATATATTAATAAATACACATCAAATTCACAATAAAAAACTAGGAATATAAAAGCTGGCATTTTATATTTTTATTATTTAAATGTGTGTGTTAATATAAAAACAGATGAGAGTATTTGTGTGGATAAACATTTCAATTAGTTTTATTCTATTTTCGATACATTCATGTATCGACAAATCAACCAAAATTACCCACCGTTATTAAGAAAAAAAAATACATTTTTGTTACATAAAATAATGTAAAATAATAACAAAAAAGAACGTGTGAAAGCGACGTTTTATAAATTAAAGAAAATAAATACATATATATATATATATATATATATATATACACATTACATTTTAAAATTACAAAATACATTTTCATAATAATAGTCGCGTCCTCGTACGAACGCGAAATCCGTCATTTTAAAAAACATAAACGAAAACAATGCATTTCGTAATTCGCGCTGTTTACGCTCACGGCAGAAATACTCGTGTAATGCGGCGACCGTAAATTACTCGGCCGCGGGACCGTCGGGAAAGTCCGGCGCCCTGAACAAACATGGGCACCCTGAAAACGTTATAAAAACTTCCCAACTGTTTCACGCCCGAATGCGGACACATTGCGTACCGGGAATTACTCCCTCTTTTATCCAATTTATGGTCACACTAATGTTGCGCGCCGAGCGCCCGCCCCGACCCCGCCTTTTGCGTCGATCCGAGTTTGATAACCGGCGCGGGCAAAAATATATTAGTGATATTAACTTCTGTGTGGATTCTACTGGAATGTCACACGAAACAGCTCATCTCTTTCCGTAGGGCCTTGACCTTTTGTATTATACTAGTTTTCCGCTCGCGGCGTCGCTCACGTAGACATACAATGTATTTCTTTACCTTTTGTATCGAACGATCTTGATGTTAATCCCCATCTACCAATCTCTGCCCCGATTTCGAGCCAGGTCCCGATACTGTTCCTAATTTCGATATCAGTCACGCTCCTAATTCGGCCTCCCATCCTGGTTTCAATTGCGATACTGCTACCGAAGACGCTTCAAATTTGTAGGAAGCCAGAGCAAATCCTACTCTAAAAATAAAATATGGGCTATATTACTAAGGATAGTGTAGCTTTGTATTAGTGAAATAATTTTCAGGATAAGTCATTTTCAGTATTTAATTTCGGTTCAATAGGATAAAACGCTATCGAAGTCGTGGGCAAATGTAATACAAAACATATATTACACAATAAAGCATAAAAATATTGTCCATTTCAAAACCACTTAGATATGCCTTTATGGTGATCTATGAAATGGTGGTCATCAGTACATATAAAAGATGAAGGAATTAATTTGCGTACGTCCACG